>JANHFX010011566.1:0-12037 GCA_027560015.1 Chloroceryle amazona | reverse complement strand
CAGGGCCTGTTGGGACAGGACAAGGGGTGATGGCTTTAAACCAAAAGAAGGAGATTTAGGCTGGAGAGAAGGAAAAATATATTGATGCTGATGGTGGTGAGAGCCTGTCCCAAGTTGCCCAAAGAGGTGGTCGATGCCCCATCCATGGAGTCATTCCAGGTGAGGTTGGCCAGGGCTCTGAGTAACCTGCTCTAGTTGCAGATGTCCCTGCTTAGTGCAAGGAGGTTGGAATAGATGACCTTGAAAGGTCCCTTTCCATCCAAACCATTCTATGGTCTTCATTGGATGCAAAGCTCTGAGACAGAGCTCGAGTCAGGTAACTTTCTAGTTGTTTGAAAGAAAGTCTGAAGAAACAGTTCAATAAAAAGTGATAGAAATACGAATTTATTTTCTGTTACTCCACACCAGGAAGCTTTTGAGTGAGCACTCAACACTAATCCCTTTCTCAGATATGAAAGGAGAGACAAAAAGTGGTGTTTTCTTGCTCTCTGGAAGCAGTTCACTTTCCTTCAGCTGCTCTAAGAGAATACCCCAACGTTACTGGAGAAGCAATCTCTGCCTGCCCTGGCTCCAGCCCAGCCCTTGCAGGAGCCCGGAGGCTGTCTGCTCCCCTCCGCGCTCAGCTGACGGTTATGTCTGTGGCAGCACTGCTGCTCATCCTTCACTGGGTTTGAGCTCTAGTCATCCAGCCCTCTCAGCATTGGTTCAGCTTGCATGTGGCAGTGAAGCCTTAAATCTGTGTTTTGTTCCTCTAATTAACATATAAACTCTTATGAGCTGTGGAGTTTTATTTCAAGAAGGAGAGCAAGTCTTGCACTTCAGCACCAGAAAGCAAAAAATCCAGGCAACGTAACTTAGAAGCGTAACTCTGGGACACAAAATGAAGAATTAAGTTGTGTTGATTAATCTGCTGGGATGGGTTTTGTGTCTCTGTTTTAGTGTATTGCTCTTACCAGCAGAGAAAGCCTAGGATGTAGGAAGGGGAAGCTGCAGGTATCTCCATGTACCAGGTGTCCTTAGTCATCGTCATGAGCTGAGTTTATCTTTAGAAAGCTCTGATGGCTTCTCCTTGGCATTGGGAGTCAGCTGTCTTCAAGCTGCGACCTTAAATGAAAATTAGGATAATTTGGCTGTACCCGTGGCATTTGCTCTCAGAGGTGATGAAGCAATCAAGATCAAGCCCTGCTGGGTGGTAATTGCAGAGACACGGGGGGATGCAGGGATTACACATTCCCCTCCTCACCAAGTATGTTTTTGCACCAGAAGATGATGTGGTGCCATCCCTTCAGGTCAGCTCACAGCAGGTCTGGAGATGGAGGCACATCTGCAGGTCTCCATCCATCAGGAGACCAGAGGGAGTAAGAAACCAGGGTGAGCATTAGATGGCAATGGCGAGGGTGGTTGTTTAAAAGGTTTAAAACCTCTGTGTTTGCTGACAAATCTGGGACTTGGAAGCGTTCAGGTTGTTAAGGAATATATCGTATTGGGCTGTTGTTCCAAGCTGTGCAACCAATCGTCCCATGGTCAGTCACAAGCTTCTGGAAAAGTGTCTGTGTTTTGCACATGAAAACTTGCTGTGGATTTCCGGATGAACCAGATTAATTTTTTTCTACTTGATTTCAAAAGCTAAAAATCAGATCATAGCAACAGGGGCTCACTAGAGTATTACTGAGGATGAATGAAATGAACCATGAGGTGTTGATGTTCGATTTCCAATGACCTAGACCTTGCTGGTAGGTGAAGGTCACATACAGGTGACTTGATGCTTCCTGCTTTCCCCACCACAGCAAAATGTTCTTATTAGTGTGTGTTGCAGGAAAAGGCACTGGAGTTTCTCAGATACATTCCCATGGCAGTATTTTTTTTTTGGTAGAAAGTATTTTTTGTTGTACAGAATGGCATCAGTATAGCAATGGTTTGTGAGCTTTAATTTCCACTGTCTAGTTTGTGTTGCTCTTGTTACTAATTATGGCATTAAATCAGTAAGTCAAATTATGTAAAACACTTAAGTTTCTGCATCAAATCATAAATGGTTTACCTGGGATAAAAATATGGCCTTGGATGGCTTCAGAAATGTGGATTGGGTGCTTCTAGTCTTTGTCAGAGATGTTCTGAGAAGCTCAGATGCCTGTGTGGAGTCCTTCAGTTAGGATAAGCAGCTTGTATAGACTTCCCCATGGGTCCTCAAGCAACATCTCCATATCAGTCCATTATCTACTAACACTGGGCTCAAGGTTTTTTTTACCCAGACACACAGTCTCTTTTTTGACACTGAAATTTATCAAAGAGCAACAACTCCCAGGTATTTAGGTCTAACTTACATACAAGTGTACCACCATCTATTCTGGTGGAGAAGACACACTTCTGAATTTCTTCAGGGGATATCAAAACAAGAGGGACTTGAAACTGGTCAGAAAAGAGGCTTTCTCCCAGAAACTTGTGGCAAGTACTGCTTAATTTGTGTTCACCAGTTATTTATTTACAGGCATGTCTGTGTTTACCCAAATGATTTTTATGATTTTCTTTTTTTTTCTCCCCTGCAAACTGGTTTCTTTCTGATTAGAGATTGTCACCTGGCCAGGAACTGGCTTCAGGGAGTAAATATCAAGTGTGAACAGCAGAGTAAACATCAGGAGCTTTTCAAAAGTTTTCTTCCTCCTAATTCGTCCCCAGTCTGAAAAACACCAAAAAAACCCTCCACTTGGATATCTCAAAACAATTTTGTTGATTTGTGGAGTAATTAGTATGATGACATCTTGACAACAGTAAGAAGTTGACTTAATCTGCCAAAGCAAAGTGTGGGAGGGTGGAGCTGCATCCCAAGGAAGGAAACAAAAGAGAAATTGCTAGAAAATGACTGCAGAAAATCAGGTCCCCTTGAATACTGTGGTGTCCAATTTCTGGATTTCTGACGTGGGATTTATATGCTGAGTTGCCTCCTCCCAACTTAAGTGTGTTCTTAAATATTGCACTTTAACTCTTCAAGGTCTGGCAAAAGTGTGTTGTTGTTGGTTTTTAAATAAAGTGGTATCAATTTTGAATTATAAAAATAAAATTAAAAATTTTAAATATCTACATTTACAATTTAAAAATTTATCATTTGTAAAATTTTGAAAATTTGAAAGAAATTTTAAAATGTATTCTTATAATGATCATTAACGGCACAATTTTTGTTGCAGGTGAAAGAGGAGATGCTGTTTGAGGCCCTGGTTACCAGAAAGACAGTGACAGTGGGAGAGAAGCTGATCTTACCATACAAACTGGCAGAGGTCTGTACATGATGCTTATTATTAAAAGGGCAACTCTCAGGGTGGTTTTCAATGCTTTGAGATGCATGTTCAGCTCTGGTCGAGCTTCTTTTAGTGTTCATTTGTGTAAAAATAATGTAGGAGAAGCTGATGTGTATGAATCTAGAAATGATGGCCTGTACCTTCTACGCCATTCCTGGAAAGCAAATTTACACTTTATTCTGTGATGATCTTTAACTGGTTTTCATGAGTTAGGGTTGTGTAAGTGTTCTTCAAAGCAGAATTGTTTGTCATCAAGTGTAGTAGTCCTCATACATTGTTCCACTGATTCATCTCACAGCAGAATGGTGAACTAAGTGAGACCTCCAGGAAATTTTTGGTGGGGTTCCAAGTGCCTCCATTAGATATGGTTCTTGTACAGGGGGATCTGGAGATCCTCTGTAGGTCATTCCCGTGATGTTATCTTGAGACCTTTCATAACCCTGGGACCTTGCGTGATGCTTTGGTGCAGCCACAATTCCATCAGCCGCTCTCATGTAGTCTGCACCACTGCTAACCATAGTGCTGGCTCTGCATGGAATGTGTAACCTCTCCATTATGGTCTGTCTCAGGATTGTTGTGTCAGCAAACATGCAGGCTGTTTTTTTTTCTCTCAATATGTGGGTTCCAGGAATTTTGAATGATGTTCTGTGGCCAATGAACAGAAACACGTTTTCTTTTCTCCAAAATATCTAACCTCTCTTCTGTTGAATACTTGATTTGGCTCTTTCTGCATCTCCTGTTCACGTACCACCCCACCTAGTTGAAGAACATTGAGCATCACACCACACCCAGTCCCTCTGTTCCCCCTTATTGTCAGATGGTTGTGTGAGAATTTGCAGCGTCTCAAGTAACATCCCTGAGTGGAGTCTGTTGCGTCGCAAATAAGTAAGCGTGTGATGTGTTATCACAAGGGTCAGATGGAGATATTTTGATTCCTTTTTTGAAGAAAAAAAATAAAATCCTGGCACCCCTTTTGGATAATGTGTTTAAGCTCAGTAATGATTACTGAGCTTTAATCCTTAAAAGTTGTCTTGCCTTTGTGCAAGGTTTGAATCACTCCTAACAAAGGGGCTTTGTGATGGAAATATAATGAATGTGATATTTGTGCTTTTCTTCTTCTTGGGCACAAATTTAAGAAATGGCTTGAAAAGTTTAAAACATAACTATAACCACCCTCCTGTTAGAGGTTACTTCCCAACAGCTGTGACAGTGGAACAGTGGGTAAGAATGTGGCTTCAACCACCTCCCTGCAAAACTCAGCAGGCTGGATTACACTGTTCTTTCTAATATTTGAATCTGGGTCACCAGGTTTTGTATTGAAACAGCTTGAAACAGTCTTACCTGGGCGCTGCTTCTGTTGAGCTCAAAGAATCCCTCTTGCTACCTAAAATGCTGGGCATGAATTTCTCAAGTGCCTTCCAAAACATTTTTTTGGGGATGTCTCTCACCAATCTCAGGCATTCACTTGTAGAAGTTTGTCACCAAAATCTAATACAAGAAATGGAAGATCACAAGGTGCAGTGATTGTGGGGGAAGACAAAGGAGCACAAGGCTCTGTGGGGAAAGGTTGATGTAATCTCTGTGACAAAATCATTTTGTAAGAAGCTATGAACTGCATTAAGATATGCACCATCCGTGCTTTTTATTCACTGTCCTTACAATATTAGAATGCTGACCACCAGATTTTATCTAACAGTGTCCTTTCTGGTAGCAGGTTCACTACTGACTTGATCATGCTTAACATATCGGAGCAGAATTTGAGATGCCTTAACTTGAACCTCACCTTGATGAGTAGCCTTCTCCTGGTCTTCCTCTGGCTTGGGGAGTAGGAGAGGTGACTTAAATTCAGATCTGTTTGAGTCAGGAAGGAAGAGTAGGATTTGTCTGGTTTTTCGGGAACTTACAAAGAATACCAATGTCTGATAATCCCACTCATGACTAATTGGACTGTGGGCACTGTTGGGAACCAATGGAATTCTTGCGAGCAGCTAGGATTTGCCAGGTGCCATCCAAGGCATTGAACAATTTTCTGCAAGCAGCCTCCACAGCATAGTAGTTATTTAAAAGAAGAAATAATGCATCAAAAGAAGCAATTCTAAAAAAATTAATTTGGTTCTGCAACCTTTTGTCTGAACTACAAATGGAAATTGTAAATTATTGGACTGTATGGGTCAAGTAGGTGTAAGTAGCATTGGGCTTCTACCTCAAATGTCACTGATGAGATCAGTTAGGATAGTGGGAGATTTTGTTGTTGAGGAGTGTGTTGTGTCTCCTGCTGGAGCCGTTGGCTCTGTAGATGAGGCACTTACAGACCTGGGTTTCTTAGTTGTCTTCTACCTATTTATGAACTTTGAGTTACTAGCAAGGAGTTAAAAGTATTGAGCTTTAATTTGAAATAGGTATTCTTATCTAAAAAGCCTTGAGAGCTTGTGTTTGGGATGGGTTCTTGAGCTTTGATGAGGTTCCTACATGCATCTACTCCATAATGAAGAGACATATTTCATGTTCAGTAAGGGTGGTTGGACTTGCCCGTAGGGCTTCAGGCATTGTTTCACATTCTGTGCTCTGCACATTGGCTGATCCCTTTCATCAGACAGGGTTGGAATATATGTGGATGACAACTTGATGTAGAAATACTTTCCAGGAAATGGCTGATGCTGTTGTGATCATCCTGGCTCCTGTGACCTCTGCAGCCTCAGGGTTCTGCTGTGACAATGTCATCCCCCCTTAATGGCCTTGAATGGGCAGAGGAGACACAGATAACCTGTTGTTATCCTTTCCTTCAGAGATCTGGAAGCATCGTAGCTGAGACTGGACTTTACTAAACCAAGGGAAGCCCTTCCTTTCCCATGTTCCTGAGCTATAGCACCACAAGCTCCCAGCAAGGATGCCTTTGTTGGATTTGCAGTGATGTCACATTCCTCTCTGTCTGTGTGCTTGTGCTGCACTGTATGTGTACACTGATTAGAAACTGTCCTCTGCTTTGCAGCTTTATTTTTTCTGAAACAGTGGTTTGAGCAACCCCTCATTTGAAACATTCTCCTTCATGACAGAAATTTATATCAGGCTCTCTTCCTAGGTTTATTCTGTTCAGCTTTGTAGTAATTTATGTTTTGGTACTTGGATAAAAGGTACTGCAAGATGTCCTTGTGGCAGACAACTTGCAGCCAGACATCCCAGCAGCCAGTGTTGAAGGAGACAGCTGCAATTAGCAACCATTTCCTTCCCAGGTATTCATATTGTGCTTCTTTATTTATGACTTGTCTTAATGGCCTTTCCTGCACTAGTTGAGTTGGGCCATTTCCCCCACCAGTTGAGCTGGGCCTTGCCCCTATGAGTTGCACGCCATTTTAAAGATAGGCAGAAATTAGATTGTCAACTCCGTGTTTCTTTTAATAAGTCAAGACTTGAGTCTTGCCTGCATACAGTTGTTCTGCTGGATGACCTTAGAGGTTCTAAATCAGGTGAATGGGTTAAAATGTTACACTGAAGTCCAGCAAGAAGGTAGGACTCCAAAAGCACTGCCCTCTGTGTAGCAGCATTAGTCAGTGCTCTCATGTTCAGCTGAGCGAGTTCTTCCCAGCACGTACAAATTTCATCTTGTATTATATTTCACCCAGGAGGGTAGAAAATATGGCAGGAGAGAAGATAAACTATTGTGAGCTGAGCTCCCATTTCAGGGTGCAATCAGTAGTTTCTGTTGTGAGTGTGGTCAGCACCTGTCCTCAGGCTATTACAAGGATTATGGAATGATCATGTGGTTCTTGAGGAAAATCCTGCAAAGCAAAATGTGCCATTGGGTTTTCTTGACTGTATGGTGTACTGTTAAGAGGTTGTGTCTGACCATGGTATTAACATTTGGCTATGGCCCCATGACACTGAAGCTACTGGTATTTCTGAAGTTAAGGAGAGGCAGTCAAGCATGGAATCCCTCTTTTGAGAAGAAAAGCTGAGTTAGTATTTTTCAGCCTGGAGAAGGCTCCAGGGAAACCACCTTGGTGCCTATCAGAAAGATGGGGACAGACTTACGAGCAGAGCTGTTGTGACAGGACAAGGGGTGATGGTTTTAAACTAAAAGAGGGAGATAAAGATGAGAGAGAAGGAAGAAATTGTTTTACACTGATGGTAGTGAGACTCTGGCTGAGGTTGCCCAGAGAGGTAGTCAATCCCCCATCCCTGGAACCATTCCAGTTGAGGGTGGGCGGTGCTCTGAGTAAACTGCTGTAGTTGCAGATGGCCCTGCTCAGTGTAGGGAGGGTTGGATTAGATGACCTTGAAAGGTCCCTTCCAACCCAAACCAGTCTATCACTCTAAGGAGAGACCTGGTTTTGAAGTTAAAACTCAAGCTGCCTTTCAGCTCTCTGTCTGCATCTTCAACACGTGTCTAAATGTAAATGAGTGAAGCTGCCACATCCATAAATAATGCTTATATTTATTTCTGGCAGCTGCCTCTTATCTTCAGAGCCACGCTGGCTTGTCTGCCACAGAACTGCCTCCTGTAACCATTCATTTTTCCTTTTATAGTAGCTGGATGGTATTTTAATGCAGTGTTTGAAATGACCACATAATTTGGTCTAGAGCTGAAGGTTGAGAAGCTTTATGCTGTAGATAAACTTAGAAAAAAAAGCTGCCTGTACATAAAAGGCAGTGGTGGTGTTCAGAGATCTTGGTTTGTTGTCCAAAACAGCTGCCAATGTCTTTGTCAGCAGTGAGATGGTGTTTTAATGGAGCTAGCAGCAGTTCATGGGTTTCCAGAGACATCACAGTGTATCTGTATAGAGTGAGGGCAGTGTTTGGTAGCAGCAAGCTGACCACATCCATGACATTTAGCAAACAAAATGCAGTGGTACAGACTCTTCAAAAAGAGAAGAGGACTAGAGCAGTGATAATCTCCCTGGATTTGACACTGGTGAGGCCACTCCTTGAACCTTGCGTTCAGTTTTGGGCCCTTCTTTCAAAAAAGGATATTGAGGGGCTGGAGTGTGTCCAGAGAAGGGTAATGAAGCTGGGGAAAGGTCTAGAGCACAAGTCTGGTGAGGAGCAGCTGAGGGACCTGGGGTTGTTCAGCATGGAGAAAAGTAGGCTCAGGGGAGACCTTCTTGCTCTCCACAACTCCCTTACAGAAGGTCAGAGCCAGGTAGGGTTGGTCTCTTCTCCCAAAGAACAAGCACCAGGGCAAGAACAAACAGCCTCAAGTTGCTCCAGGGGAGGTTTAGGTTGAACCCAAGGAACAATTTCTTCCCTGCAGAAGTTGTCAAGGCTGAACAGCCTGTCAGGCTGCCCAGGGCAGTGGTGGAGTCTCCATCCCTGGAAGGGTTTCCAAGCCGTGGACAGGTGGTGCTGAAGGGACATGGTTTAATTGTTCCCTGACAGTGACCAGATACACTAAATATTAAGCAGTTTGACCAGTGTTTGGTCAGAAACATGCATCTGATGCAAGAGCAGACACTTTGTTCAAGTTTTTTGTGGAGAGTTTGAGGGTTGTTAATCCCTCTTGTAACCTGTATGTCATTTTAAATTTAACCTGGGCAAGGAACTGTGCTTCTGGGACACGTCTCTCTTGCTGCTTCTATCTAAAGAATTCAAAGAATTCATTTTTTTAATCATCTCATTTCAAGGCTCCGTGGCCATTAATTTATGCCTTGACTAATACAGTCATAAACCTCTCTCAAATTGATACAGAATCTCAACGGGTCATTCTCACTCCCCTTTTTCACTGTGCCAGAGACAAGCCCCATGTCTGAGCTCCTGGACCATCCCCACCTTGTTTCTATACTGTTTGGTCTGCTTATTAGGCTGGTGCCTGTCACCTCCTTCTCTGTTTTCCACCAGTGTCTGCATTTTTATTGTGTACTTCATCAGACAAGGAAAAAACTTATTATCAAAGTAAATACATCTGTTAGTGAATCTTCTTTTACATTCCCCCAGGAAACAGATTTTTCCATGATGCTTTCAATTTATTTATTTCTGTTGATATTTCTTAAGCCAAATCACTTTGCGGAAAGACCTTATTTTAATGGAACTTTACAATTTTCAAGGACGTTTTATCCCCAGGGGTTAGTTAATGAATTAATTCACAGCTTCAGAAGTAGTCTGATGTGAAATCACCCAACAGAAGGGAAATAGAAGATGTGAGACAATTTCTTGGGTGACAAGTGACCTGACTTTTCCTTTACTTTAATTTTGGAAAGCTGTTAGAAGCTGATTGTTTGATGTGATGAGTGTCACCCTAAGTATGTCTTGTATTTAAGTTCATGTGTATTCATATTTCTAAGTAGAAAATGTCTGTCTTAAAAATCAGAGGTACTGAAAGGAACTGAGTTATATGTCCAGGGAGGTTGCCTGTGAGCAGATGATGTGGAGCACACAAAAAAAGGTGTGTTATTTCCTGACCCCTCTTTTAGGTTGTGATAGCAAGACCTGGAATGAATGAATATAGATACATAATTTTTTTTTAAAGTCCCTCTGCACTGCCCTGAATGGCTTGAGTTGGGTTGGTGTCCTTTTGCTAAGTTTAGTAGAAGTCAATTTGACATCAGTGTGGAGGAGAGGAGGAAACCTTTGCCCAGATGCTATGGGACAGGTGCATCTTTTCCTTCTGGTGCCATGAAACCATTAGATATGTCTTTCATGTTATAAAGTGTTAATTCACCCTCACCTTCCTTACCTGGGGTAGATTTCTTGGTGACAAACACAAGACAGTTGGCATGTTCATGAGTAACCATTACAAGATGGTTTTTTTTTTCAGAAGATGAACTGCACTGAGCTAGTGACTTAAGCTTTGGGAGAACATTGAATTTCAGTGTGGTAACAATTGGCAGAGATGCGAATCAAAGAAGCTTTGTGAAGCAGCCCTTAATGAGGGGAAATAAGTATTTCATTGTGGCAAAGAGCTGAGCAATGTTTCTTCAGCTTACATACTAGTTGAGGTCCTGTCTAATGCCTTTTTCTGACCATTATGAAGAGAAAAGGAATGGAGTTCTAGGGTGAAATGGAATTACCTAAGATATTAAAAAACATCTTTAAAAAGGCAAAAAAGGGAAAGATCATAGTTGTAACTAATCATGAGCATTTATCAGACTGAAAATTTTAAAAGAAAAAAGTGGGAAGGAAACAAAATAATTGATAGCGTGAAGAAAGTGGAACACAAAATTCTCAGTCCTCAAGTACGAGGACAAGGACACTTAATGGCATCAAAAGTAGCAGAACTGCTGGAATCATCTACTTATGCCAATCCCCACTGGCTCAGGAGACTCATTGTCACCACATGTTTATTAGCATCAGGAGCTTAGCAGGATTCCTTTGAAGACCTAGTACGTTGATGAGTGTATTCAGAATTAACTGAAAAAATATTAATAGAATAAAACCGAAACTCCACAAAGCTTTGAAGAGCTGAGCAAGCGTCTCTGCTTCAGGACATGAGGGAGACCTGTCAGTGGAGAACTTCAAAAGGAACTTTTCATGGGATTAGGTTCCTTGTTCTTCCTTTCAAAATACAACAAATCACTGTTGGTGGTGACAGAATAAGGATTAGATGAGACTAGTGGTTTTATTGGACAGGTGTCCGGCATGTATTTCTTCATGGGATGCAACATCCATCATTTATTAGGAAGACTGAGTCCATCGGGTCTCTTCTTAACCTGCTTTTATGATTTTTTTCGCATTATGATATGATTTTATGTCCAAACACTCCCACAAAGCACTGCATGGGAGATGATGCTGAGATCTAACTGATCTGAGTTCATGTCTACGAGCATCTCCCAAACCTGCAGAACTTCATGGTTGACACTGTACATGTGAACACTCAAGGAACCCAGTGCTTGTGTGCAAAAGCTGTTACACGGAAATGCTGACTTTCCATGGACTGCTCGGCCTGTAACCAGCCTTCCCCCACTCGCTCTGCTCTTTGCCATCAAATCCCTTCTTGAGTCTTTAAAGCCTTCCTTTAATTCCATCTGATTACTTTAAGGTTGGTTTAATTTCACAGAGTCCCTTTTGTTACTTAAATTTAGACTAAACTTAAGTTTTAGAAGAAGGGAAACAAAGCATTCCTGGGTCAGCTCTTCCCACACAGATGTACTTTTGGTACAGTTGCTTGGAATATGAAATTTTTTCTATATAATCCTGAATAAATTTGGATTGACTTCTGCATTGGACTTGGCAGTAGGAATGCTGGTACTTTGTGCCCGTGCTGAGCAAGATTCCCTGAATGTAGCCTATGGGTTCCTCCTTGGGTCAATTCACACATCTGCTTCTTGTGCCACTGTGTAATATATTAATTTATTTATATACCAGTTTCACCGCAAAAACACGGGCTGAATGGGATCTCAGTTCATGCCTTTCATAGAACAGGCTCTGGATGAACGTAGTTGTCAGAAAACACTTTTTTTTTGATCGAAAAAAGTCTTTGGAACCTTTTCCATCAACAATAGGTGGGTCCTCAACACCTACAGAAGATGTTCTCATTTCAGATTTTCCACTTAATTGTCCCCTTTTCTGTCTGAAGGAGGGGTGAGTAAGGAGGGAGCAGGTTGCAGGAGCATGTTCTGGTGTTATTTCAAAGGAGTTGTGTTGGAACAGGAACGGCAAGAGGCATTTTGGTGGGAACGTACCTGAGATAGGGAGCAGTGTAGGGTGAACACCTAACCCCATGATGCAGTGCAGTATTAACAGTGGCCTTAGTGATAGTTTTTAAAAATAATGTTTTTTTTTTCTTTTTAAAATTATGTATTATTAATGACTGGGGG
>JANHFX010011565.1:0-46358 GCA_027560015.1 Chloroceryle amazona | reverse complement strand
AGGGCTCTCCAGAGGAACCTGAACGGGCTAGATCAATGGGCTGAGGCCAATCATATGGGCTTCAACAATGTCAAGCGCAGAGTCCTGCACCTGGGCCACAACCACCCCATGCAATGTTACAGACTTGGGGAAGAGTGGCTGGAAGGCTGCTTGGCAGAAAGGGACCTGAGGGTGTTGATCAGCAAGCAGCTGAACATGAGCCATCAGTGTGCCCAGGTGTCCAAGAAGGCCAGTAGCATCCTGGCCTGCATCAGGAATAGTGTGGCCAGCAGGACTGGAAGAGTGATTGTTTCACTGTACTTGGCACTGGTGAGGCTGAAGCTTGAGCACTCTCTTCAGTTTTGGATGCCACAGTATAAGAAAGATATCAAGGTTTTGGAGCGGGTACAGAGAAGGGCAACAAAGCTGGTGAAGGGGTTCGAGAATAAGCCCTATGATGAGCATCTGAAGGAGCTGGGGTTGTTTAGTCTTAAGAAAAGGAGGCTGGGAGGAGACCTTGTCACTGACTAGAACTCCTTGAAAGAAGGTTGTAAGAGAGGTGGGTGTTGGTCTCTTCTTACAAGTCACAACTGATAGGACAAGAAGAAATGTCATCAAGTTGTGGCAGGGGAGGTTTAGGTTGTACATTAGAAAAAGCTTCTACACCAGAAGAGTTATCAAAGACTGGAACAGGCTTCCCAAGGAGTTGGTTGAATCACCATCCCTGGATGTATGCTCACAGGAAGACCTTTTCAGTTTCCAAAAATTATATTATTATAAATTTCTTACATATTGTATCTACAACTGCCTCCAGATCTTCCAGTTATGCAGCGACAAATTTCATTGGTCCATGAATGGAATATGCAAGCCATGGCCTAATGCAACAGCTTAATTAGTCTGCTCTGCTTGGAAAGGGCAACTCGGCATTGCAGGCAATGTATGCATTTTGTAGTACACACTTGCTGGATGAAAACCAGAACTAAAATGATTCATAGGACTATGATTCAGCTCTTAGGCAGCAGAGCATTTCTTAAAAGATGATAATGTCATAAAAGTAACTTATAAAAGGTAAATAAATTATTTTCCTAATACATTATTTTCTACCACTGGAAAATCTTTACTTTAGCATTGTTATAAATATCAGAAAAATGTGATTAATAATTTCTATTTTGCATAATAATTTTCACTTGTTTTTCTGTACGTCTTCAGAAAGATGAGCCGAAACCCTCTTTATAGTACCCTGTCATTCTGAAGAGAGATGTGTGCAGATTTAAAGGAGGGGACGGGGGACGGGACGGGACGGCACACACATGCCAGGAAATTGTTCTTAGGACTTGAAATGGGCTTTAGAAATGTCATTTTCAGAACAGGACTGGAAGTGAGATTGCAGTGCCAGATATCACTAAGCATAAAAGCATATTATGTAACTTTTATAGCTCTCTTTTGTGCAATGACTTTCTATGCTGATTAACTGGAAAATTCTATCATTGTCATTTTGTGGCCCAGAGTGCAATGTGATGTTATTTAATAAGATGTATAACCTTCCTGACTGTTTATTCGTGTTGGCACTGTTAAATGGGGTGCATATACATTATCATGACCGTGGCAATGTTTTTTGTTGATCCAGTTATGGTTTCCAAAATACTTCATTGTAAGACATGTTGACATTATTAAAAAAAAAAAAAATCCAAAAGAGAGAAGAGAAATGTATTTAACATTAGTTTCATAATCTCTCTTTCCATAACTTGACAGTACATTTTCTGAGTCAGGAAAGAGGATAGATTTCAAAATTGCCTGAGAATTAAAATCAGAGAAGCCAGTCACCAGTTATAACATTCTTCAATTAGATTTCATGGAAAAAGTCCTCGTGTTTTGTCTTCTACTCACTGCTCTATTGCTCATTTGTGAAAGCAAACATTTGCCATGAAGACATAACTGCCAATTTAGACTAACTAAGACAAATGAGTTAATGAGGCCAGTGGCAGCTTTGAGTTGACAGACCCAGCTGAGTGCCCAGCTCCAAGTAGAACGCTTTCTTTTTCTGCCAGAAGGTCTATATGCTAATACTAACTAATTTGCCAGCCTTGGCCCTATGGTGTTTGACAACAGGAGAGCGTACTATTTTGTTACAGATGTGACATTAATTTGGATGTAAACTAAAACTGGAACAGGTAATCTCTGCAATCTTCTAACCAAGAAGGCATTCACCAGAAAGATAAAATCTTGCCTTGCAAAAATAAATGCGAAAATATGTAAGTGTGAAGTACAGATTATTTAAAAGTAAATGCTGATGAATGGATGAGAAAGTCTATAGTAAATAATGAAAGAAGTAAAGCCACTATTGTCTGCACCTTCTTATAACCCTTTGTTTTAATGTCCTTACCTTAGCATTAAAAGAAAAAACAAAGGGTTTGTCCAAATTCCAGACCCAACACAAAAAGACCACTTGTGACCTGATACTCTTTTGAAGTTCTGTATGTAGAGAAAACTTTCCAGAGGATTTAGAAATGCCTTGATTAATTTATTTCGCAGTTATTTTTGAGGGAGTTTTTTTCCTAAAGGAAAGGTCTTTGTTTTTCTTCCCTCCTGTCCCTCCCCCAGGCTTCATAAAGTACATAAATGAGAATGAATGAGTTAGGAATATTGTTAGCAATTCCAGCTAGGAATATTGTTTGGTTTTTATAAATATTTTGATATGCAAAATTTCTTTCATTTATAAGTTCATTCCAGATACAAGGATTACATAAGTATGTGAAATACATTTAATAGATATATAGTACACAAAATAACAGACACACACCCTCCACTCCCTATGAATTTATATGGTTTTACACTCTGGTACTGAGAAGAATGTGTAATTTTTTAAGGCATATTATCAGATTTTTATTCCCCCCCCAAGTACCATCTTATGTTGCAAACAAAGCTATATACTGTCCCTAAACAACAATGGAGCTGCTGGTAATTACAATGGCAGTTAAGTATAATGGCCAAGGACATTATATGGCCTTACACTAAGACACTTCACAGAAAAAAAAAGTTGTTTATGTAATTGTTCAGATTTAATCTGAAAAATTATCCACGCTCAGATAATTGAAATAGCTAGAAATATGTCATTTTCCTAGAATTTATAATGCAGCCATTACAAAACTCTTAATATGGATCAGTAGAATTAATCATTATCTATAACTATTGCACTTGAAACATATATATGGGCTTATGCTGATTTACTAAATGATCCATAAATAAAATATAGGCATTCTCCTATGAAAAACAATCAAACATTGTATCAGGTAATTATGTATTTGACCAATTACTTAAAGAACACTTCAAGTTTTTTAAGTTTTATAGTTTTGCTTAATCTTCTATAGTTTTGCCCTAATCTACTGTATTTTTAATGTTATGCAAGCTAAATAATGAAAAAAATATTGATGCAGATCTCAATGAACAAAAAGAAGATTGTATTCTAAATTTAAAATGACCAAATTCACTAATCTAATGTGGTTTCTGAAGTATTTTCAATATCATAGCTTCTGATAGATTAAAAGAATTATTTAATATTACACCCTTGCTCAGGTCTCTTAAGTTAGATGAATGCAATATTCTTCTGTAAAACTTACAATACACCTTCCCTCTCCCTTGACAACCAGGGGGAACTCAGTCATTTACCGTGGGAGAACTGGTTTTCAATATGCCCACAATTTATGTGCAGGTTTGATTCCAGCGCTAGTCATTATGAGAATAATTATGAACTCTACTGATTTCTGGTTTGTTGTTGTGCAAGTTACTTAGTCTTTCTAGCCATAAACAATTGCAATTCTAGCTTGTAATCATTAAGTGCATGCTGCTGTAATCATTATAGCTTATAGCAGTAGCATTACTTTCAAATACTGAGTATTGAATACTGGACGAGAATAGGTCAATTGGAAGGTCTTCAACTATCTTTAAAGGATAAAGAAATCTTTTATTACAGTGTGAATTACTGAATGGAAAAGGTTTATCAAGTTGCATTTAATTTTGCATATTGATTTATTGTGAGCAGGGTTTGTTGGACACAGTTGTTACCTATAACTTCCAAGGAAGGTGTATATATATACATAAACATTTGCTGATCTCAGCAGTGAGACCACTCACAATATATAATGAGTCTTTATGTATCAAATATGAAAAACTTTAAGACAACAATTGCCCAAAGACTAAACAGCTTCTGAAATGAAATGGTATAATGATTCTTGTAGTGATCAGAAAAGAATATAACACAAATTAAATAGTGAGACTGGTTTGAAAGAGATGACCATTGACATCATGTTCTCTTCTTTGGCCTGGTAGAGAGTAGCAGACTATTCAAGTATAACTACACAGCATAATAGGATTATATGGGCAATTTAATGATTCATAATTCAGTATGATGATTTGGAGGACACTATACTCCAACTTTGAAAAGCTAGGCAGGATTCCATCAGTTTAACTCTGTGTTTCATATTTCCTCAACTTCAAACTCTATGAACTTCTTTTGTCAGTTTTACATGTCTCATGTAATATTTTTGATCTTTCATTTTCTCAGTATAGTTGATAAAAAGTAGGCTAACACTGGGAAAAGCACAGATTACTACAGGATTCCTGTAGAAACAGTTGTTTTGATGATAATTTTCTATTATGTTTTAAGGTCTATCAGTCATTAAATTTTATTCCATTTAAACTGTAGTACATGAATTGTGTATTTTTAATTGTAATAGCAAGATCACTTATTTTGAGCATTTAACATAGTTTAAATAAATTATATCAACATAGTTGGTCTCAGTTTACTCAATCATATTAAAAAAAATAAGATTTATCTGGCATTTCTGATTTTTTTTTTTTATAGCCTGTTGATCACCATTAATTACTGAAATCATAGTTAAGCCTTGAATGAAGAACTGGTCTGCCTTTTTTTTAATGTTTTACTTGTGGACATTTTAGTATTAAGTCTTTTTGTTTCAGGAAAACTCAAACTGTACTAAAAAGTTTGAAAATGCTGACACATTTCTAACTTTATATACTTTTTAAAGTACCTAAAACTTTGGATTCCCCTAAATGAAAACTGACAACAAGAGCCTCTGATATTTTCAAACAGCCAAATAATGCTTTGTGACAGATACCAGTCTTTCCTCTGTTCTTAAAAGAAGTACAGTGAAGAGAAGACAAAACGTGTCTTTTACCTTCCCTGTAGCAGTGCTATTTTGTACTGGCAAGGAACTGAGGAAATAATAGTCATGAAATCCTAAGATATTTCTTTCCCCATGAAAGCAAAGATTAGCTTTCAGTTTAGACTAATTTGTTTATAGGCTGCTTTTTGTGGTAAAGAGTAGTGGATGTATAAGGTTTAGAAACTATAAAATTAAGTCTAGCTGATCTGGATGATTAATTGGCAAACAGCTGATTATGTTAAGTTTCTACATTTGGATTAATAATCATTGGACTGTAAATTCATCTTGAACTCATAATGAACTGGAAGAAACAGAGTAAATACTGGCTAGAAGTGACAAGCAAAAGGAGTAGAGGGGCTCCTTTAAGAATGAAAAGTACAAACTAGTGATATATGACCTGGAAAATGAAGGTGGAAAAGAAGCTTAAGATGACATGGTGCCTTCAGAGTGAGTAGTATTTTATTATAAATAAATAAATAAGTAAGTACATTTGGAGAGAGTTTGAACTAAGACAGAGAGAAGAGCAGTGGCTGTTCGTAGAATGAAGGCAGCATACTTTCCTAATGGGGGAAAATAAACCAATCTCAACTTAGAGCGTGATATATCACAACTTATTTTATGCACCTACTATACAGATAGAGTCATTAATGCAAATGAACAGAACTCTTTTTATCATTTGTGAAGAGAAACAGAATTCTCCAGGGGTCAGTTCAGACAAGTGATTTTTATATGCCTATTTTAAAATTACATGTGTTACTTTCTTGAACTGTATCTTTCTTCATTGACCATAACTGAAATCTAGACAATAAGCTCAGATGAAGACATCAAATACAGATATTATCTAAAGTCTAGCTGTCTGAAAAAAAGATGTATTCCCACCCAGTTCATATTGATCATTTAGAATATTAGAAATTATACAGGTTTGCTCCTTGGGTCATCAAAATTATTGGAAAGGAGAAGCTGATTCTTATTATAAGCCTCATGTACCTCGGACAATATACTTCACTGATTCCATATATGCATATGCAGAACTGAGCAAAAGTGGCAGAATCAAAAGAAATTAAATGAAATCTATGTTTTCCTTTTTTTTTTTTTTTTTTTTTAATGTTTTTACTTTATTAGAAAAACATAGCATAAAATTCTTCTGAAACATTTGGGTCATTGGATGAGGATGGCAGTACTGCCATTTTCTTTGCCTTCTCCTAGTTTTGCAAGTCATTGTTCTCAGCTGCTTATAGCTTTAACAAGTTTCTGCTGTTCAGATGGACTTTTTCAAGCTGAGTGTAAGACTAGATGATATTAGAAAGATACCTCTGATGACTTGCCAGAAAACATCTGTGGAAGAATCCACAGGGGTGATCACTACCATTACTGTTAGGATTTGATCTAAGCTCCTGCTGCTGTCATGATTGCCACTATTAATGTTTGGTGGTTTCTGACCAGAAGATACCTCCATGCCAGACACGTAGTCTTGTGTTCCCTCTGCCTTACTGGCTGATCATATCTACAAAAACTCTATCTCCAGCCAATGATCCATTGTATTAACCAACTCACCTGCAAAAATCCTGCAAAAAAGGTGGTCCTTTTCTTATTTTAGCATTGTACCTTTGTACTCATAATAAAAATCATGTTAAGTGATGTAGGAGTGACAGCCTTTTGCACTTTTGTTTTCTTTTAAAAAAATATTTGTGAGTAGAGGGTGCCTTTACTCTGTAGTCTACTTCCTAAGCAATTAACTCCAGCAATTGGTACATACTGAGCTTAAATAAAGATGTACAATAACAGGTAAAAAGAAATTTTCTGGTGCCTGCAGAATAGTTTCTTCAACATCTAAGACAGACATATTAAAAACCCCTGTTGTTTTGATGGTGGTTTTTATCATGAGTTATATATTTAATCTCAAATAGTAATTTTCAAATTTTGTCTTGGCATTTCAAAATGAAATAAGGTATGGTATCTTTGAGGTTTCACATTGGGTGGAGGTGTGCAGGCCACTGTTGTACCATTTATAATTTGGCCAGGCTGCCTTTAATAACATCACAGTTGTAACTTTACATTTCCCTTAGTTGAAAACTATTGCAGTCTAGAGTGTAAATACAACAATCACATATATTGATTATAGTTACTTCCTTTTCAATTAATTATAGCTGTGGCCTTCATAAATAGAAATATAAAATTTAAAAGGAATTGTTGGTTTGTTTGACAAGATCTAAGCAATTTCATAATCAGATTATGATTTTAGTGTGTTTATTTCCTTTAGCTAAGAAGCTATGTTTAAAATCCTTGTTTTGAGATATATTTTTCTTAGATAAAGAAAATGTTCAGGACCAAGTGTAACATAATTGTTTGTCATACACACTGTCAGTACTGTGTAGTGATACAGAAGTGTCACTGCTGTTCCTGCTGATGAAGACTGATCTTATTTTGTTCATGTCCATGCATTTGCTTGTATTTGAACAATTTAATGGAACTATGCAAAGGCAGAATTTCAACACTCATAATACTGACCAATTTAGAAACGAACAAATGCATTGATGCTTTAAGATCATGAATCATGAGATTTGTCTTTTTATGTATTTCTGTTTAAAAGTTAGAAAAACTGTTTTCATTGGTTAACAAAACAGACATTGACTTTGCTATGAAAAGAATGTTTATTTTTCTTTTGTACAGAGGCAATATTGAGCTACTCCAGTGGATCAGGACTGAGTGTTCTGAACTGTTTATAAACAGATCAGTTTCAGATTTTACTATATTAAAAAGTAGTGTGTATATGAGATTATCTAATAGCACATAAAGTAGAATTCATGTAATGTAATGTCACCATAACAGAGTTAATCATATAGTCTTAAGCTAGTTTAATTATCTACATTGTCTCTCTATTCCTGAAAGAGATCTAGGCATACCTGAACAGTAACTTTGATAGAATACTCTATGGATGAGGTGAATTGCTCTCTAGTTGTCAGTCTGTCTCCACTGACTGTAGAGGTAGCAGAAAATCTGGTTGTAAGTAGATACAGTTTTTGTGACAAGTAATCAGTCAGGGAAAGAAAGTGGACCTAGGATGCTTTGTGTATTCTTCAGACTCATGGGAAAATGCATGTGGGAAAAAAAAAAAAAGTGTCAGAATTATGCCAGGGAAATGAGAGAGAGGTCCTGTATCCATATGAAAACATTTGGCTTACAGAAAAAAAAGAATGATTTCTCATCAGTGGCTAAACTTCTATCTTCATTTTAGGGGAAGAATTCAACACTAGGAAACAAGATTTGCATTAGCCAGCACAGTAAGAAGGGAAACACACAAATCAGCCAAGAAAAAAACAGCAGAGGGAACTTGGGAGACTTCTTTACTAGCCAAAATTCACTGATTATTTAAGAAGGCAATTAACAGGATAAAAATTTCTCCTTTCAGGCTGACAGTGTGGAGAACTGGATAATTTCCCTCTCTACCTCCTTAGAAACATCTGGAACTGTCAGTGTGTTCCACCTTTCATATGATAGCCTCAAGCATACAATCAAGATGTAACAGATCTCATTTTTGTGGCTTCCTCAGCTTGAGGCAGTTCAAACTTGCATTTCCCAGGAGAACAACATAAGCAGTGGAAAGGGAGGGAGATTTCTCAACAGCTTTTCTGACAGAGCTTTGACAATGCAGTTGAGAATTTAAGATTTTTGGGATGAGAGAGAATAAGCTCCTTGACTCTTAACTCACTGGTAGAACCATTCATCTTAGAAAGTGGCTTTTTGCATTTTATTTGTGTATTATGAAATGGAAAACACATAAGCAATTGTAGGAGCAGAAATCAGATTTAAGGACTTTCTTGCTCCCCAGATTAGCAGTTGCAGTTATCACTCTACCAGGTCATGTCCCCTCTTCTGCCTTCCCTATGTTGCTAAGCGTCTTTCTTATCTTTTTGAATAGTTCTACTTATTATTAATCATTAAAGCTGTTATAATTTCCTTTTCTAATCACTAAGTCTCTCTCCTTTATTCCTTTTCTCTTCCCCTTTGGGGAGGGAGGGGGTTAACAGAGAGCGTCTGTTAGGTCTAAGGGGCTGCCCTGACCCTAAACCACAACACAGATATTCCTGAAGAGGGGATATTACAAGTCAAATGGAGATCTGAAAATAAACTACTTGAATTTCAGGGGTGGAGGTGAACTGTGGACTCTATCTTCCAAGAAGGAATACTAGATGGTGAAACCTTACCCAGAATGCGAACTTGAAGCTATAAGAAAAAGTATGTCTTTTGGGTAGGTGCTAGTGGGAAAGCAGCTGAGTTATTAAAATCACATCTCTTATATCTTGATCCATGGCCAGATGTTCAGCCCCGTGGGTTAAACCAGTGTAGAACAAATGCTTAGATCTCCGTGTCCAAAGTGATAACAGTGGGAAATGTGAACTGCAGAAAATCTAACTAAGCTTTATATAAAAATAATACTGTATGAAGACATTTTAATTTTATGATTAAAAACATTCTTAGTTTATCACTAAAAATATGAAAATAAGGGAATTTTCTATAAATGAGAATATTTGGGCCACAATTCATTACATTTGATCTACTTCATCTGCATTATCAGTAACTTTAAATGATATTCTTTTATACAAATACTTGAACTTCTCTAGAAGAACAGAATGTCTGGTTTCTTTAAGCAGTATATTGTTTAGATTTTATGTATTGACATATCTTTTATTCATTGTCCTAGCAAAAGCAAAAATTTCCTATGTCAGTCTAATAGTTGAACTACCTATGTAGTGAAAAGACATAAGGACAAAAATACTGAAATGTAATACCAACATTGTCTTTAAAAATTGTATTTCTTTAGGGATTATATTGCAAGGAGATTCTGGCTGATTCCTTTCTTACAAAGAGAACATGAAAATTGGTGTACAAGCTTTTTTTTTGTTTTTTTTTTAATAAAATATTATTTTAAGACAGCTTATATTGCATGCATTTTCTGGTTGGCTGTTCATATTCTTAAAGTATAAATTAATTTTAGTAAATATCTTCCCTGAAGCACTCCAAATTGCTAGCTCACGGTGTTCCAAGTTATTTGATTTAAATAATTTATCTCCACATAAAGCTAACATAAAATTTGGTCTAGCAATTAGCATGACAGGGTTGTTGTCAGATACTCCTACTACAGGCTGAGACTAATATACTCTTTGAGGATATGATGGTCTGTTTAATAACACATTTATCTGACACTGACAGAATTCTATTCTGGTACCATTCTGTGAATTATATAGGTCAATGATTTGTACAGCTTGGCTGATATCTCAAAAATTGTCTTTATAAACTTGCTTAATAAGAGACGGAAATATGCTGAAGCTAAGTCTGCATCCCTTTTGTGCTAGATGTCTGTGAATACTTCATTGAAAATGCTTATTGTCAGGATGTTTATGAAAGCAAGTTTTAAGACTGAATTACGGAATATGAATGTTGGACCTTAAAATATGGGTATTTTTCCCATACATTCAATTCTCAAAATTACACATTTGAACTAGACATCTGACTAGAGTAGACATAAAGATGAGCAAACTGCTTTAAAAAAAAAATCTATTTTTTGCTTTATTCAAAATTTCTATGCATTTAGTAATTTTTCAGCGTTCTCCATCAAGTTAGAAAAAATAAGAACAGCCAGTAACAATACAGAACAGTATGAAAGAAAAAAAGTGAACATGTTAAAACCCCTTAATTTTGATTAACATGAATCTGACATTTATGCTTTAATTTTAAATGTTTAAAGTCAAAACACAGGAATTTTCTGCTAATGCCTACGTACTAGGAAACCGAATCACAAAAAGTATCCATTTTTCACAATGAAGCACAGAGTAAGCATGGTATTTCCTTGAAAAGAAGATACAAACTCCTGAGGCAAAAGAAAAATTTAATGTCACTCTTGCAGGTAAATGTATCATGTGACAACATTAAAAAACCACTCCATTCTTGGAGTATTGTTTACATTATCAGAAATTAAAATGTAATTCATTTTTCTATATCTGTTTGTGCAGTCAGTTACACAGGTCAATTATAACTGCATATTACTAATCTCTTAGTATATGTTATGATTAGATAAAGTTAAAACAGCAGTACTTTCAAGATCAGAAGAGACGTCTGTAGCAAGCTGGTAAGAAGTCTGATATGCCATTGAGCTTCTTTCTATAGATTCATTCAGCTCCAAAAAATGCTTACAAATGGATGATCCTTTTAAAGTACTAGGGTTTAACAATCTCCATAAATTTTCACATAATTTCCAGGTATAATCCAGAGATTATATGCTAGTGAAAACAAAGCAAAGTCATGCCCAGGAGCAATGGTATGTGATGCTCTGTTGTTTTGCTCTTTGATGCAAAATGCACAGGGAAGCTTTGGGGAACAGTATGAGCCAGGGATCTCACCTGGTAGCATTATCAGTAAGGGAATCCTTTTCAGGGAGAGAGAGGCACTTCAATAATGTGGAAAAGAGCTATGGTTCTCCCTCAAGGGTCAGAGAATGGCCTATGGTCTTTCCTATTTTTGTGTATAGACATGTTTGTCAATACACTGGGGAAAACCTGATGTTATAGTTTTATTACTAAAAGTAAAGGAATCTTAATATTCTTCCTTAAAAAGATAATTTCTAATAAAATATAAAAAGGAAAGAAAAAAATACAAAAAAGGTCTCAGAGACCTTCTCTGCTAATGCAGAGTAGCTGTAGAATATTTTGGACTTAGAGTTCCTGTAAGTAACAGTAGTATATGCTGTGCTACTGCTTATCAGCTGTCTCTATAGTGTACTGAAGGTATGGAAGGTCCATGAAGGACATGAGTTTTGGCCAAAAAGTAAGGCAACTGCAATAAATAATTTTGTTACTATATGATTAGTTTTTTTCTAACAAATGCTTATTTCTCTTGTTACTTAGTAGTAGAACTGTTAGTCAGTCTATTTTGGCAAGGATTACATTGTAGGAAGCCATTTGCAACGTAAGACAAGAAAATCTCTGAATAAAAAAAAACCCTAAATCATCTAACTGAGAAGAAATACAGAAAAGGATATCTTTTAGAAGAAGATTGTCCTTTAACCCTCCAGGCCTTGATTCAACATACTATTTCTCCAATCTGAAATACCAAATTGGCAAAAAATGATGCAGTATGTGAATATTTATATTTTTTATATATACTTTTATGTGTAAGAAACTATGCTCATTGAAGTTTATGTGTGGCTACTTGTATTTTTTAAGTATAGAAACTGTGTGTACATAAGAATTTCACAACCTACTAGAAGAATGCTAAGTGCAACCATAGAAATAAGAATGTAATTAAGAGATGCCTACACTGTGACTTAACAGCTGGCACTGCATATTTCTCTTGATTACAGCAGGAGATTTCCAGGAGGAAAGCTGTGCAGAATGGATTTGAAAATTTTTGTTTGAAGGCAACACATTACTGCTATGAACTCAGACTACTTTTATTACCGTGTCTGGAACTTGTCATTAAAGCTTTGATTAAATTCCCATTTCTAAGAGAATAAGAAGACTGCAGCATGACAGTAATTGAAGTTTTCTAGAATCATTAGTCTTTTTTCACTTCAGTTAGCGAGGTTGCATACCAAGAGATGAAGCACAGAATGCATTGACTGCATTTGTTAGTGATCTTTTCCTGACAAAAAACACCCTAAACACTCTTGGTATGTAACTTTGCTAACTGAAGAGGCAACACGCAGCTCATTTTTTAGATCCGTTGACAAACTTTCATACTCCCATTGGTACGCTTGAGTTGTTTCTGCATTTATCTTAAGCAATAATAAAATATTTTCTTTCCTGCAAGACTTTTCTTCCTTTTCAAAGAAACACAGTGAAAGGAGGCCATTAAAAAAATACAATAAAGATTGTCTCTAGTCTCATCTCTAGTATATTAAATTTAAACTAATTTTAATCCCTTAGACTCAGTATAATTATATATGATTTATTTTTCTGTAAAAGGGATTTAAATCTGAGCCCAAACTTCAAGCAGTTCCAACTCATGAAAGCCTATTAATCAGAAGATTGCAGTTATTCCCTAAAGATAATTATGGTTTTCAGTCAGGTCATGACATGTCATAAAACAACATCCAGGGACATATTACCCTTTATACAAATTACACTTTTGTTCCTTCCAAAGGGATCACTGATGACATTTAACTGTTGCAAGTGAATTTGATACTGTTCTTCTGCATGAAAATATGTAAAAGTTGCTAATATTTTGCTTGTAAATGGAAAAGGATGAAAAATATTTGTCAAGCCTAATGCAACATGAGCAAAGAGTTACGTCATGTTTTAAATGAGATCTATTCAGATTTAAATATCTGCAATAGATCTTAAATGTTTTTGTAGTTAATGTAGTTAAGAGAATTTCCTCAGACCAAATGTTTATTTAGCTTTGTGTTTGTAGACCATTCTTTCTTCTGTATAAAGTAATCATTCTTCATATGGCTATAGGTACTTGGTAGCTGTTTAAAATTCAATATGCATTTAAAGTCCATTAATAGTATTATATGTTGCTATGGTCCCAGTCACAATAACACCATTATGGAGAACTTCCTGTAAGCTTCTGATGTAAGGTTGACTCTAAAAAATCAGAGGAACTTCATCTTTTTCATTGGATTTGCATCCATGACAGGATTTTGGATATTTTCTATATCAATATAGTGACTTCTTATCTTCAACTTTACTATATGAATTATTTTGAGAGAAACACTACTATATATTACACATCTTGATATTCCAAGTTGAAAGATGATATAAAAATGAAAGATATTATTATTATCATGTATTATTATTATAATTCTGTAATTTAAGAATATGGCGCCCTTCATGCTTTAAATGACTCGTATGTAAATTCCACAGTCGTTGTAATTTAGCAACTAAGCTATTAAAGTTAAAGGCTTGGAACTAATTTTTTTTCATTAACGTAGGTGTTTTGATACGAATATTTTGCCAGTACAAATAAGTTTAATGCAAGAAATTGGAAACTAGAAATTATTAAGCTATTTTGTCTATCCATCCTTGGTGGAGTTTGAAGTAGAGTTTACCTGACACATACTGGTTTCACTCTACCATTATATGAGTTTAAAGAAAGGTCATGATTAGTTATAGACTATTACTGTTCTAGTTCACAAAATCTTTTGGGAATTGGACTGGCATATCTTTTAAGGTGTCACAAAAAAAACCCCAAAATTGAAATTAAATGTAATGTACACACTAACTAACCCAAAAGCACACTGAAAAACTCCCAGTAGAATTAATTAAGTGCCCCAAGATAGATGTTTCTCAGTAGTCTTGATAAGGCTCAGTGCTATTGTGGTGATTATATATAAAGAGGACCTTGGAGTAGGTATTTCAGTTATCTGGATCTTGTGAAGATATTATCCGAAGGGTAGGCTCTGACTATTCTCAGTATACAATGTCAAGTGTATATAACAGGACAACAATACAAAATTTGAAAGAGAAAATAATTATTGACCATTTTTTTATATACTAATGAAGTTATATGGGAGGGAATTTTAGAGGTTTGTGTACATCTTCCATGTCTGAGGACCCTTTTCTGGTCATCAGATATATCTTCAATATATGTGTTTTGCATTTTAGATGATGATAATCTAAGGGAAAGCACATAATATTTCTGAGAGACAAAAATCCAAATGTCTCTTCCTGAACACCCCTTGACTCTTTCCATTGGCTTGGAAACCCTTTCTTCACCATAAATATATCTCTGCTTCCAAATTTATTGTAAAAGAAACGTAAACACCTTAGTGTACTTTCAGAACTGTCTGAATGATTCTAAAGAACATAATATCAAGAGAAGAACTCTAAATTAGAGACTATGGAATGAGCAAGACATTTCTACTGCCTAATTAGCTGCTTTCTACTTCAAAACTGCACAGACAAAGCCTATGAAAACAGCGTTAAAAAAAACAAACCACAAAATCAACAAACACAAAACAAACAAAACAAACTAAAATCAAACCAACCACCCAAAAAAACCACAAAAACCCACCAAAAAAACAGCAGTGATAAAAATACAGTTCAGTTTTGCCAAAAGAAGATACAAATTTCTAAAAGATGATTGATCTCACAAGAATGTCAAAGAAGACTCCAGGACTAGAAGCTAGAGTCAGGAAAATAACACGTGTTCAACATAGACTTCAGAGCCATTATTAGTTAAAAACAAACTGCAAAAAGAAATATTAAATATTTTATTCCTTTTAGTATTTCTTTCAGGATCAAGCAATATTTTGAAATTTATCCTTTACCAAAGTTGTATGATCTGTTTACTTACTAAATCATTATTTATTTTAAAAATCATTAGTGATCGGCTGTTTTGTCGTGTTTCTAAAATATATACATACGTGAGCATTGCTAGCCATAAGGAACAGCCAAAGTGCTCAAGAAAAGAATTTGTGACTATGTATGGAGCAGTACTACATCTTGACCCACTGTAATAGAATTTGTGAATGATTACTGTGGTGGAAACAAATGAAATTATTTTTCTTAGTGCTTGGATACAGAATTTTTTGAGTTTCTTTGAAGGAATTTCTTATTCTCTGGAGAATGTACAAATGTCTTTCCTAGCAAGTTTTAAATAATCTTTGTACTCTTCAGAACATATAACACCTTTTATAAGCATGAAAGATAATACTGTGCACACTGTATAGTATAAAATATTGGAAAGTAATGTAACCATATTCACATCAGATGTGAAAGTCATATTTTTGACCTTTTTTACTGGTGCTTGAAATGCAGCTGAATTCCAAAGCTCAGCTGTGCACCTCAAACACATCCTTCCACCTCCAGCCCAAAAGATAAAATCCAGGATGTGCACCAACTGTACACCACATGTGTTCAGATTTCCGTAAACTCCAGCTTATGGAACAGAGAGATTAAATGAGGCATCCTAAAAATAGTATCCTTTTCAGTTGCTCTCCAGTATGTACTTGCTATACTGCACACATAGAGCAGTAGCAGGTTTTTCATTTACAATGATAAAAAAGCAGTTAAGAATGGTTAACAAATTATTGGTTATCCATGTTGTCAAAACCAAGATGTAGGTAGTGCAAGACTGATTTAACTAAATTTAACTAAATATAACTAGTTTTCTATTATAAACATGTATAGCAAACCACAGGTCTTTAAATGATCAGGTGAACTGGACCTTTAGAGAGCCTGTTTGTCTCTGTTAGCTGCAAAAGGATGCCAGGCTGCCAGTTCACATACAGGTATTGATAACAATAGACATGTAAAGTTAAGCCCTCCCCAAACGGAATGTAGATTTCAGGGCATTCGGGGATGAACTGTGTATCCTACAGAAAAAAATTGAGAATCTTATTTATCTTATCAAAACAAGATCAGGAAGCAACCTAATGAACCTTTCTAAGTCATCTAGAGATAGGATTTATGATATTAAAGATTAGTTTAAAATATGAAAGCAGATTAAGAACCCCTAGTTAGACACTGAATACATACTGCAATTACTTTTTTTTTTTTTTAGAAAAAAGAGTAATTATCAATAGAACAGGTTACCTGAGACTAGTCTCTCCATCCTTGAAGACTTTTAATTAAATGTAAAAAAAAGGTGGCACAGAGAATGAGAATCTCTGTAAACTGTATCACATGTAAATCCATTTAAAGCTAAAGTCCATTTTCACTTTAAAATCTACTGATCTATTAATATGTAATTAGCATTATCTATTATGCAGTTACTTTTGGGGAATAATCCCTTGGAATACACTTGTTTCTGTGCTTGGATCCTTCAGGCAGTTCATATATGTTCTGTGCTTTTTAATCTGACAGGTTTTCAAGTCTTAAAAATGATCTGGTTTAATATTTTGTTTTAAAGCACTCTTACAAGCTCTTCATTACATAGTGGTTTACTGCTATTAATAAAAATCAAAACATTTTAATGGTATTTTATATATATATTGACAAAATCATTTTACCTCAAGAATTTGCTTGGCCTCTTCTTTGTATTAGCCACTCATGACATAAAAGAAGACAGATGTTTCACAGATGTGGAGGAATAAGAGCTCATTAATAATTTATATACATAATTTCATAATTACATAAACTATATAGATAAGTACCACATAAGGAATTTGTTCTACCACATAGGGCTGTAGAGAAACATGACATTGAAAACTGTTTTTTCCTTGTGCTGTGTTATGCATGTGCAAATTCTAACTGCAGTCTTCTTTCTGTATATGCATTGATTTTTTCTGTTTATTTTCTTTTAACAGAAGTCCCTAAAATCTCTGGCTACTTTGATCACATATTTTTGACAAGCAGCTTTTGTTTGTTACCCCTCTAGGTCCACATTCTCCGTTGTGTTATGTCACTACTGGTTGTGTCAATCATATATCTCCACAACAAATGCTGTTAGAGAAGAGTGGAGAGTGATGGCTAAAATGTAAAATCAATTTAAAAACATATGTTATTACACTATAATACTGAACAACACATCATTATTGTAGCAGTATAGCTTATAGCAGTAAAGATGTGTTTAAGATCAGCTTATGCATTCTAATCAAATTGCGCACATAATGGAGATTTATGCAAATGATATTTTCTGAATTTTTTTACAAAGGCTCTGTCTATTCCTTTTTTGGTAAGTTCTGAAATTAGAATGTGGCAAATTCTCTAAAACTCAGCAGTTTTTAGTAATATGTGGTGGAAGAAGGAAATGATAAATAAAGGAGGATGCAGGAAGTTGTACTCATATAGAAAGTGCAACCATGGGTTGTTTTATATTATGTTGCTGCAAGAAAGTTCCATTAGGATTAGAAATTCTTGATTAAGAAAGTCATGTGCTATATTACCTTCCATGAATTAAGAGAAACTAATTGTCCACCTCTTTTTGGAACTGGCAAATTTACATAGCTGCATACAAAATCCTAATATTGGCACTAGAAATGCATATTACATTGATTTGCTATAAAGCACTGCAAGGTAACATGAAACTTTTGAGTGGTCTCTGCAGCATATTTTCTTGTTTGGGGTGAATGGAATGTATACAGTGGTTGTTGCAGTACATCACTAGAATTAGTTTCCTGGGATTAGCATAATGCTATTCTATGAATCCTCCTTTCCATTTTACTGCATCTGTGTGGCTGTTTGTTTATAGAAAATCCTATCAATCACCTGAGTTCATTAAAAGTCTGCCTAAACAGCACAGTTGTGCATAATTTTCTGTACCATTATTTTTAAAACTGTACATGGGAAACCAGCATCTATGCAATTTTTTTATTCAGTATAAAATTCTCCTTTGAGAGGTAGACTAGATTTACATCAAAGCTGATTATGCCAAGATATGAGCAAGCTGCTAAAAAGTATGCAAAAACATCTACACTTTTCATTAAAAAGGATCATTTTGATACAGAAAAGTTGTTTGGTCTGAGATAGCAAGGAAAATGCTTTGCAAATGCTATTCCAGAATGATGATATCCAGGCACTGCCAGACAACCCATTTCAACATAAAGGTTTGGAAACACTCTAGAGAAACCTGCTTCTGTAGATACAGATTAAAAAACACCTTTGAAACTTATTTTCCAGCAAATCCAGGTCTACTGGAGGGCAAGCTTACCTTTTTCTCACCTTCCTTTCTTTTCTCTGCCCCTCATCCAAGTGATACTAGAAATGTATTTATCTGAATACAGCTCCTATCTACAGCATTATGTATGTCTTTTAGTGACTTGCACTGTTTCATATTGTAAAAGAGCCTTTAGATACTCAATCATATATTTTTTTTTTCACATTTAAATAGGAACTGTGTTTTTCTTATGACTGTGGCGGAAATATTCCAAATCCTTTTAAATATGTGTGAGAGGGTGAAGCTGTGAGTTCACTGGATCCAGTGGAAAAATAAAGTATTCAAGGGGCCCAAAATAGTATCTTGAGTGTTTAAAAGAATCATGGAGTGGTTTCTTGGAATAATTCTTCTGAAAGCTTTTTACTTTTCACTGGTAGTTTTGAGGTAGCTGTGTTTACCTTGGTAGAATAGTTACTTGTTTTCAATGTATCTTCCATCCCTTTCTGTCTTTCACACTTTACTTTTATAGTTTTGACATCTGGATATGGACTTAGTTATGTTCTCCTCCATATTATAAAAGGAAATGCATTGAAGATAAAAAGCATACATGTGTTGTGCAAATATTTAATTCCTTTGACATAACTAAAGCCTCCATAAAATTTTAACTCTATGGACAAAATTCAGATATTTCCTCCCTCAGAAAAAAAAATAAATATTTGAAGTAACCTTTCTAGTAGCACTTGGAAATAGAAGAGGTTAATTAAACTCTGTGAAATGATGATCAATATGAGGACACAAGATGCATATTCGTAAATCATCTTTTTATTGAAGAATTAGTGGAGGAAAAATGTCTATGAATAATGTAGTCTGAGCAGAAAAGCAAAGTTTCTCCTTTTGTTGTTCTATTCAGCTCAATATATTTTATTTTGTTTATTATTTATATGTGTTTAATAAAACCTTCAGTTTGCATATGTCAAGCTTGTAGTATATTGGGGTATTTTGATTCATCTTCATTTAACCTGTAGATGGCATCACTACTACATCTACAAATGGAACTATCCAAAATAGGTGCAATACCTCCTGAAAAGATGAAGTTTCTTAAAACACTTCAATACTGATCATAATGGATGAAATACATTAGAAACTGTGATTTTCCTCAGTATTTCAGTGCCTTTTAGGTCATTTGGTGCACATTTTGTGAGCCATATACTGAGACATCTTTGGGAGTAATTTTGTTAGATGAGGGACATGATGTTAGATAAATACTCTTGAGCATACTGTTCCAGTTTCTTTGTCTTTCTTAGAATTCATTACTCATACTGAGATAGCATCTCTAAGGCATGGGTGCCCTTTTATGTGTTGTACAAGCATGGGAAAGACAAGTTTTCCATTGCCTTGCTTTTATTCTTTGGGAAATACTACTGGAGTCTGAGGAAGCAGTTGATGAAGGGTTTCTATCCTTTTTGCCCATTTTCTTGGTGATCAGTGTGCAGAGTCACACTCTTTGCACCTCAGTTTCCAGTGCTCACAGGTAATTCAAGCTGAATTGATACAAACTGGCCAGTGCTTTGCACCTGACTTCATGATTAAAACAACCCTTTTTAACTGCAGGAAAATACATACTGGATTTTAATGCATGAGGTCATAATATTGATTATTGTCATGAAATGTCAGAACACATTGTAAATAGTGTTTGGTGGAATGGTGGTCAGAACAAAAGACTCAGTAACAGTTCAATCAGAATCCTAGCAAAATACATGGTTTCTGTAAGTCTTTCTAACATATGGTTTAGGGCAGAATTTGTGATCAGTAGCTTTCAAATATTTCCTGTATTCACTGCAGTAATCTGCTTACCTTGCCTGCAAGAACAGTGGCTAAAAGGACCTGTGATCATAAAATCTATTTGAGATTTCATCAGTAACTCCTGCCATGATGTGTTAAATTTCTATCGATCAAATGTATGTAAATTCCAGGGAAATTTATTAAAATTTTAAATCCCTCAGTGATAGTTTCTTTCTTCTGTGATTAATAATACTGGCAACATGGGGTCAAACATCTAGTCAACACACTATTGCAAATATAACTGAAATTTCTTTTTTTTTTTTTTTTTTTTTTTTTTGGATAAGGAGAAAATAAATTGATGAAAAAATGCAAGCCATGAAGAGTGTTCTGCAATAGCAGTTATCTACTGTTTTTCTTTGTATTTAATGCACAGGAAATAAAAATGTTATAACTTATTGCAACTTCCTTTCCCTCCTCCCAGACTCTTCTCCCCTCTTGGACTGCTTTGCCAGCTTTGCTTGGCTTGGCTCAGGTCCTCTTTCGGTTGCTTCCTCAGAGCATCCAAGGAGACTCTGTCCATTTTGCCTTCGATCCCAGTCAGTGTGTTCCTGAATCTGGTACCAGAATCCAGTTCCTGAACACAGCTCCCATCTGCTGCAGGGCCCGGTCTGGGACCCCCTGGTGCCTTCTCTACAGCATCAGTGGTGACAGTGATGTAATTACCATCAAGGGGGTTGGGTTCAATACTGGGTTTGTATGTATTTGTACATATTCTATTTTATTATTATTATTATCATCATTAAAGCTGTTCTTACAGAGAATGTAATCTGCCACAAGTTGGCACTAGGCTATCACGACAAGTTTCCCATGCATGGGTTCCTATGCAAATATTGTTACCTTCCTAACACAAGTTGAAAGACTCTATTTACCCTCAGGTAAGGAAGTGTGTCAGTCTTCCCTAAAATTTAATGTATATAGTATTTTTGATGAACATCTACCAATATCTATTGGAGAGAGATGGGATTGTTCAGCCTGAAGAAGAGAAGGCTCCAGGGACACCTTACTGCATCTTTTCCATGTATAAAGGGATCTTACAAGAAATACAGAGAGGGACTTTTTACCAGGGCCTGTAGCAATACAGTGAGGAGCAACAGTTTTCAACTGAAAGAGGGTAGTTTTAAATTGTACATAAGAAAGAATTTTTTTACAAGGAGGGTGGTGAGAGACTGGAGTGTATTACCCAGAAGCTGTGGATGCCCATCACTGGCAGTGTACAAGGTCAGGTTAGACAGAGCCTTGAGCCCCCTGATCTAGGGAAAAATGGCCCGGCCCATCCCCAGAGGGATTGGACTAGGTGATCTTTAAAGGTCCCTCCCAACCAAAATCATTCTGTAGTTCTATGATTTTGTGATTCTATCACAAGTTTTTTGTCTTGCCATTGCCTTCAGTGATGGCTAGTTCTGCTTCTGCACAGTTTCAGCCAGCTTAAAGTTTCTTTCAGTGACCTAAAACTTATGCATTAATAATTTAGTATCTTCTTTTATGAACTCCAGATAGTAATTTTTCTTTCTTTCTTGTAATTACAATACATATTTAACCTGATACAATACATATTTAACCTATGCCTGTACACAATTCTCATTCAAATGGATTCTCCAGAAAGAGTTTTACATGTACCTTGCATGCATTTAAAAAATAATGACGGTTGATGAACTGCAAGCCCTCAGTTTAACCAGGTTTTTGACAGTTCATTTAATTGAGGTACCCTCAGGTTTACTTATCCCATAGGTTTGCCCAGATGAAAGGGCCTTGTACTTTTCCTGAAGGCAATTCCACTTTTTATGTCTTACTTTACTCTTTTAAGAAGTGCCTACATGAAAGGATCTGTGACCATCTTGAGATGAGTAAGTAATGTCTGGACTGGTTCCTTCAGAACTGAAGTGACATTATTTAAACTTTAGTGTAATTTACTAAAAGTACATGCATTTACACTAAGGAAACAAATTGATTTCCCTAAAATAATTACCTATTACTGTCTATGTCTGAGGGGAAATTAGAGGCTGAGGGATAAATGTTGTTTTGGATCAAATCAGGCACTCTTGAAAATGACATCAGTATATTCTGAAGTGAGTTATCCACTGAGCAGTTTAAACCATAAGGGCTTTAAGCTTCTAAGCTGTAGGTTATGCTTTATAGCATGTTATTGTACAGTAAGTGAACAAGAGACAACGTGATGTGATTTCAAAGACTAATCTTTGTAGATCCTCATCACTCAGGTTACTTGTTCTGCATGCAATAGATCGTGATGTTTGCTATACAATACTTTGTTGGTGAATTTAATTCATTCTACAGAGCATACATATCAAATAAATAATATTTCATCCAGATTGTCAGATGGTTCAATCACTAGTATTCAAAACATTTATGTTTTTTTAAATTCCATGTCAGCATAGGGCATTTTGCACAAAGGATACCATAAATCTTGTTATAATTTAAAAGAAGAATTTCCTTAGACTATCTGTAATAATCTAAAGGAAAAAAAAAAATGAACAAGTATATTTTAACTAAATAAAAATAACAAAGCCTGATACTATTTTGCAAATTTCTCCTGTAAAGTGTTTAGACCTGATCTAGTGAACTGTGTCTCTCGAATCACATCACTAAAAATGGGATGATGGCCTAGTTAGATAGCTTTCTTTAATTATTTTCAAAATTGCATAACAACGTTAAAGACAATTAACAGGATTTTATAAATCTTCTGCCTCATAGCACATCCTTTTCTTGATAAAGGCTAAAATTCTGAAAATTACAGTGCCTTATGTACAGGTAAAACATTTTCTATCCAACAATTCTCTGAGTAATTAGAGTGGAAAAATAATGGAATAATAAACAACCTTACACCTACCTCGTAGCCCTTGTCTTATAGTGTGGAGGCCCTCAAATTACTTTAATTTTCAATCACAACACATTGCTGTATTATATTTCATATTTCAAGAGTTCTTCAAATCTGTTTTGGTTTCATCTTGATTTTTAATGCTAAGAAGGTATTTTTTCATGTGTTCTATAGCAGTTTCTAATCTTTTCATTTTCAGTAAAAATATTCCATTTCAGTTTTATTGTTTAAATAAGCTGATGAACTTGATGTAACATTTTCTTATCCAGCTGCCAAAGAAGCCAGACCAGTAAAGAAATAGGATACAGGTAATAAAATGGGATAAATGACCTGAGAGATGAGTACATATTTAAAGGATTTGGTACTTTCTTTGCTTACTTTACTTTCTAGTTCTGTGAAAAAATAGGAAAACTCATTTTTCAAAGACGTTAATGGAATTTCACAGTCAGAATGTGCCAGAAGAAGCAATAGCTTCCATTAGATCTTTATTAACTGAAAAAATAGACAAGCTTTTGGTTCCAAATCACTTCATCAGCCAGTGCAATATAGTTCCGGTAGGAAAAAAAAACAAACAAAAATCACAATTTTTTAAAATGAGAATGTTAAGCCTGCTTTGCTGTATCACTTGCTCATAAGTTAACAAAGGCTGTGGAACTATTCTTGTGAATGTTACAAGATCCCGGCCCTTTGTGTTGCTGCCTCTAGATCATAGGAGCTTCCTCATAATCAGAGTAATATAAAAAAAGAAATTGAATGCATGAGCACACCTGGAGAGCAATCGGCAATTGAGCTTTAGCCATCTGAAATGGCTAAAATATGGCTTAACTTCTTTCAGATTGGGAAGAGGCAAAGCAACTGTCAAGACCAGTGTGTACCGAACATTTGACGAGGAGCATAAAGATGAATATGGAGCTTATTTTTTTAAATCTATTTTTAAAGAAATACTGAGTGTTGGAGTATTATCAAAAAAAAAAAAAAAGCGATATAAGAGTGAAGAACATTTGAGGTTTACTGATTAGGTGTCAGAAATTACACTGTCAAAACAACAATAGAAAACTTATAGCACCGTTAAGTTTTAATGTTTCTGAAAGCTCAATGAAAGGAGCTCAACATTTCTCAAGGACAAAACATTACAGGTGCATGTAAACTACAAAGACAACCTTCACTTTTCCAGAGACAAATTCTGAATGTCAGTCAATATCTTTCTGTTGGGTGTGAGGTTCTGAAGGAAGTTTCAATGTAGATTAAAGAACAGAATGTATTTTTTTTTTTCTTTAGGACTTATAAATTAAAAACTTTTAACTCTCTGCCAGTTCTAGACATTTCTCTGGAATATAAACAACTATCAGTGCCAGAATATGTAAAAATGTAACTTGTATAAAATGGAAAATAGGACTGGATGATATATATCACAGCTCTCCCTAGTCACATTAGTAGTTAAGAGATACAGGGAAATTCTGGAACGAACTCTGCAGAAACCTGAGGCAGAATCTTGAGGATTCAAATGGTAACTTCTGCGAAAGGAGGCCTCTGTGACATGAAAACAGGGATAGTATCACATCACTGGGGTTTTCTCCAACCCAACTTTTGGCTTTCATCAGAATGTCTAATCTTTTAGAAGAGACCAAACCTTTAACAGCTCCTGCTGATTGTCCTCTGAAATGGTGAGAGAGCACAGATCCTAGTGGTATCTTATTTTTTTTAAGTGTCTGGGAGTATTCATGGTGTAATATTTTGCAAAATGTTTTTAAAAGCAAATATTATCTGGATATGGACTATGTAGGAGCTGAAGGGTTCGGCATATAATGAAAGCTTAATGATTCATTTAAAGTGAAGAATATATCAAACACATTGTTACTTGAATTACTGACTAAAAATAAAATTGTGACAATTTCAGATATGTTTGGGTCACACCGCCTGCAGATCCATTTGACAGGTTTTAGCCCAAGGACAAAAGTAAGAAGGTAGGAAATGATGAACAAGCCTTTTCATTCTGACAGTGCCCATGTTTGCTGTTATTGAAAACACCAAATGTCAACCATCTTTGTAACTCAGACTTTTTTTCCTACTCCTCAACTAGTTCTGCCATTCTTTTGCCCTAGGTTGAGGTATATAAGGCTTATAGATCTATACCTCCGTCAGTTATCCTTTTTGCTATATAATAGACTGAAACACACTAAGGATGATTCATAGGCCTCTTTTAAATGCCTAAGGGGAGATGATTTAGCACTGTAGATACTGATCATTATCCACAGACTGTGAAAAAGCCCGGAGTGATTAGCTCAAACATACATGCCTAGTCAGATGACAAGAAACCAGGGCAGATTAATCCTATCCTTATTTTCTAGTAGCTGCCAGAACTCTTAACATCTATATAGCTCAGTGAATAATTTCTGATAGGGAATGCATTCAATTAACTTCATCTGCCTCTCATTTTTAATCATAAGCGATCTTTTATGTCACTTAAAAAAAAAGAGAAAAGTATAATTTATAACGTATTCTTTAGCATTTATATATGTTGTTGGGTAGAGAGGAGGTAGAGAAAAACAGGTATAAAGTTAAGCATGGGAAGAAGGAAGGGGTAGGGGAAAGGTGTTTTAAAATTTGGTTTTATTTCTCATTACGCTACTCTGATTCGCTTAGTAGAAAATTAGTTTCCCTGAGTTGAGTCTGTTTTGCCCATGACTGTAGTTGGTGAATGATTCTTCCTTGTCCTTATCTTGAACCATGAACCTTTTGTTCTATTTCCTCTCCCCTGTCCAGTTGAGGAGGGACAGTGATAGAGCAGCTTTGGTGGGCACCTGGCATCAAGCCAGGGTAAACGCACCACAATATTATTATTTTATATATATATACATACATATTCTTTATATATATTCCTCTCTTCAGTTCTTGTTTTCTCATGCTTCTCTATGTTTTATCCACTTTGCTGCCTATCAAAACATTAGAGAAACTCATCCAAATAATTCCACTGCTTGGTTGAGCTCATTTTCACAAAACTGAAGTCTTTTGCACTAGTTGAGAATTTGGCCACATGCCATGTAATGTAATAGAACAATTGTGTTTGGTAACTATTTTAGATCTTGTGATAAGTATTTTCTTGTACATCATTTTTTTAGTATATATAATTTTTACTGAGTAATAAAATATATTTAGGAATGCTATTAAGTACATGAACTATTGCTGCACAACCTAAAGTATGATTTGAATCATTTTTGAAAAAACACACATTTTATTGCCTAAATTTCTTTGTACAGAACCTAGATCTTGAGTCTATTTGAATGGTTTTATTTGCTAATGAAATATTAGTATCGAACTGTTGTATATTTTAAGTGACTTAAGTGGTTATTGTTGTCAGCATCAGCTTTATTCCGGAGGGCTGATGCTGTGATATTGTGTTTCTTAGTTCCTCTGATGTTTTGATAACTGTTATGGTAGTACTTCAGAAAGAAAGTGCAATTATTCTTAAGGAAGAAAAAAGTGACTATGTAGATATTCAATATGGTTATACTGCTGTAAGTCAGCAGTATTTATGGGTCAAAGATCAACTCAGTGACATGGAATTTCTTGGGACCCTCTGCAACTATGCATTGTTTCATTTCAGGCTTTTAGCACTAGAAATACTTCAAGACTAGTCACTTAGATTTCTAATTTTTTTAAAATTTATTTTATTTTTTGTTATTTGTACTATTACTGACACTTTCCATGGACAGAGGTGACTTTATCTGAAGTACATGATGAGCACTTCTAATTGACTCTAAAAGGAAGAGTAAGACAAATGTAGGCCTTTGTCCTGGTTTGAGTGAGAACAAAACTAATTCTCTTCAGAGATTTTACTTTTCAGCTCAGTTTCTTCTAGCTAACTGCACTTTATGAAGTTAACAGCAGATTTTTGCAGTGTCTGCTTCTAGGAGCGATAATGCTCAATGTTTTCAGTTACTACTAAGAACTGATACACAGAAAGGCTCTTTCTTATACTTGCTCCTGTGCAGTTACTTAAGTTTACTGCTAAATCTTGTGGACCATGTTGGAGGTGCAGAAAATGAAAGGCTGCACCTGTGGGGAGGAGTGGACAGGAGAGGTGACCCTAAACTGACCAATAAGGTATTCCATCCCATATACTCCATAGTCATTATAAAGCTGAGGGTTCATGAGGGTCAAGCTCTCTTTTTCAGTGGCCAGCATCTGAGGAGGACTCTGTTCTGCCTTTGTTCCCAATCCATGTGCTCCTGAATACAGTTCCAGAACCCAGCTCCTGAATCTCTTTCTCTTCTGCCAGTGCGTCTAGCCTGGGATGTAGATGCCATCAAGGGGGTTTGGTTAGATACTGGGTTTTTTACATATTTGTATATATCTACTTTTATTATTACTGCTTTCATTAAAACTGTTCTAGTTTTCTATGTCTCTCTCTCTTTTTCTCTTTCTCTTCCCCTTTGGGAAGGGAGAAGGATTAATAGAGAGCATCTATCATTTTCTAGTGGCTGTCCCAGATCTATCCTTTGACAGGCTTGAAAGGACATGAGAAACCACTGACTATTCAGTCCAAATCTGTATTGGAATAGGATCAGGTGTACTAATGTTTTCTCTGACTAGAGTTTGCCTACCTTGTTCTGGAAGTCTTCAATGAAAGAGATTCTGCACAGTCCCTAAGAACATTGTTCCAGTGCTTTAGAATACCCATATGGCAGTAAAAATTATAATAGAAAAATGTCATAACTGAAAAGGATATAGAATATGAAAGGTCTTTCAAGGGACAGAGTAACTGTGTCCAGTGGATACTCAATAATTTAAGTCATAAAGCAAAAAGAAAAAGATATGCAACACAAATACTCTAAACTCCCATCATCCTTAGGGAAATGAAATATAAAAAGAAGTGTACAACAAAATGTAACTCTGTGGCAGATGACTTGGCAAGGAAGACAAGATAAATATATGCAATTGTACTTTATTTGACCAGAAATAGTGATGTCAAGATTTTAGTACTAATTTTTCATCTGAAATATCATCCTTACAACTTCAGAGTGCCCCTTAAAAGTGGAGGCACTGATTCAGTGTTGAATCAGAGGGGAAAATATTGTCTACTAAATCACTAGTACTATTTCATGTACCATCTAGCTTTTTCTTGGAAACATTCCACTTGAGCTGACCTCAACCCTTCTAAGCAACTAAGAAAAGTCAAGATTGCAGTAAAAGATGATGTAAGTAGAGGCCTTGTGAACAAAAATTCATAGAAATTGCAGTAACTAACTGCAGTTAACTATTTGTTAATAATTACCAATACTGTATTAAGATTGTATTGTTAAGAACAGAAATATTTAGAGATGATTGTGTTATGTCATTCATTTACTTCTGAGAATTTGTAGCAGGTCCAGAAAGACTATTACAGTGTCTAAAATAAGCAAGGATGAAGTTTTGTTGCCTAAATTTAAGGAGCTCATCTAAACTAAGCAATAGTTTCTTCAGGAAATGCTAAATGTTTGGAAAAATGTCCTGAATTTGTAGATATGAAGTAGATCTCCCCATTGCTTCCATGCCTCTTGTATTTGGTACTGTAAATGCTCTCGGATTCAAGACCATATAATTAGAATAATTCCTGAAAAGTAGCAGCTAGGGATTGGAATCAAGTCCTTGTCATGGAGGCTCCCACAAAACAGACAGCAACAGCTATCCAAGCAATTCAGGTTTATTGCAACCAAAGTTGCCCAGCATTCCTTCTGGCAAAAATTAAATTACAAGTTTGGCTGTCTGTTGGGAATTACACAAGTAATTTCTAAACTACACAACTAATTTCTAAACCTTAAGGAAAGATGAACCAAGATGAGCACACACTCATCAAGGGGAAACCTCCTGCACAAGATTGCCCAAGATATAATTAACCCAAAGCGGAGAGATGGGGGTGAGGGTGAGGCTCACTCAATCCATGGGGACTCATTCAATCAGTGGAAGTATCCACTCAATCCAGGGAGACTCATTCAATCAGTGGAAGCATCCTTGGATACTTGGATGCAAACTCAACCGGTTCTTAGACAGAGCCTCTTTTATACCCTTGTTGGGAGTGCACTGGGATCATTTTAATAGGCAAGCCTAGACAAAACATGCCAAGGGTCCAGACCCTAAGGCAACAGTTAATCACCATGTGGTGTGACTTAATGGTTTGAGGTGCTCTGTCACACCCTGGTTTTGTCTGCCAGGGAGGCTGCATTTGCTACAATCCTATCAAGTTCAAGAGTTGTATCTAAGATAGAACTTAGGTCAGCTATTTCCTTGCTGTGAAATCTGATCACTATTCAGAAGCAGATAGATGTAATTTTTTCTCTTTTCCTGGTATTTTCTCTTCACTTAGGTTCTATTTAGGCTTCCAGTTTTCTGGAAAAAATTTACTTGATTCTCATGTTATGGAAGTTACCTGTTGTTTGGAGAACATTGGGAGTTTATAATATAATTTCTTCTTGACCAGTAGAGATCTCTAGCAGTCAGATCTACTAAACAGATTTGACTTAGAGACTATCTGAAATCTGCAACTTTATCATTCAATAAAGACAGATTTAAAGAGCATACTTGCTATAGTTTGGATGATTCTTTGGACACATCATTTTTAGGATCTGTGAAGACAAAAGTTGAGACTGACTTCAGATGCCACTCTATTTGGATTAAAAGGAATGAAGGGTCCGTAGTAACTCTACAATTGAAGCAGGGTGAACCAGAGTCCCTGTCTATAATTTCATACCCATGAAAAGCCTGTTTATTTTCCAGGTTTTTACTACTGGTGCCTGAGTGATACAAGAATAACCAGTCTCAGAGAATTCTCATACTTTTTCTAATATTCAGACAGCTACTTAAGTATGAATATAATCCATAAGAACTGAATACTGAATAAAGTTGTTTATGGGACATAAAAATATAATCAATTTGATAAATTATTAATGATGGTTTAACCTTTAAAATATTGAAACAGTCTTTCAAAATACTTTAAGGAAACAATATTGTTTGTATATTAGTGTCTTTAAACCTTTTCTTAACTTTGGGCTATTGGAAGTAAGTACTGAGGAAGACTATAAGTTTCTCTGCAAAATTGTGTTACAGTGTGTGCTTTGAAAGAACATAAATATCCAAAGCATTCTTCACTTTCCTTGACATTGCACAGTTTGTATGTCTTTTCAACAGACACAGAAGTATAAATAAATATATTGTAAATTTGAATGCACTTTGGCTTGTAATGTTGTTATATTTAAACACAAATTTCTGATTATTATATTTTCAGTTTATATATTTGAAATCCCCTGTCACTGAGAAACTGATCTACTGATCTAATACCAATAAAGTATGGAAAAAATGTATTGTAGGATGCTAAAGGAGATTAAAGTTCTCATTTGAATCAACACAAAGACAATTTTCATTTTCACAATATTTAGGTAAGAATACCAATATTTGTTTGACTATTCTTATACAATGCAGAAGCTGCAGAGGCAATAGAGGCTGAAACATGTACAAGAAAAACTGAGTCAGATTTTCTAGTTTAAAGATTAGCACCCACACTGAAGCCTATCAATACTGGCCTTAAAGCACTAGTAGGATTTCTGGACACCCACCAAGTTGTTTGGTTTAGACTTCAAACAGTAAATCTCTGTTTTGCTTTTGGATATTTTTATCCTAGAGATGGAACTAGTTTTCTAGAACAATACACAGAATTCATAAGATCAAAGCAAAGTTTATGGCATAGCCTTGTATTTTACTAATATTTTTCTCAGTTTTACATCATTCTTCTATGGATACAGTTATGCTGTTTACTGATGCTAAGTCCATTAAGAATGAACTGGTCTTACCAAAGTGTGACCATATGGTTATGCTTCTTTCCCCCTTTTTCACATATGGCAGCTGAGTAGCGAAAGAGTTTTCACATGATCAGTTCTATGATGTATCACATTTGTCCTCTACTTGTCACCTTACTGGACTATGAATATAGCTTTGGCAGCTTTACTCTTGATGAATGCTATTTCAAACTATTTATGCATTGATAGTAGAGTTGATACTGGAAAAGACTCAACAAAATGAATTTTCTCTCTGAATAACATACTAGAGATGAAGATAATTTCAAAGAAATTAGAAAAGATGCAATTTTCCTTCACTGTCCTAACATTTATATCAATAATAGTATTTCTTTTGTTGTTGGACTCATGGTCAGTCCTTTAAAAATAAATTACATTGTTCACTGTATCTACTCGTTGTTATTGAGATATTGTAGTTTCAGTTTCGAATTTTATTCTGTTAATTTAGATCTATTTTGTTGAAAACCAAATCATAATATGATTTATATTGCTTACTATATTTTTTCCTACACTAGCCATATTTTAAAGAATTTCTATTAAAATTAAATTTGATCATTTTATCCAGGCTTCAAATTCTGGATCACTTGGATTATTCCCTCTGAGAATGAACAATTATTCCTTGCTATGTAAATTCAAGTGCATGGGGTTTGTGCTTCTATATTCCTTTGAAGATAAAATAATTTAGAAAGCCTGAAGGAAAGCAGGCCAGCTCAATGAGAATTCATGGTTCTTTTTATTTTTCCCCTTCATTAAAACAAGAAACCTCTAAAGTCTGTAGAGGCCATTCTTTTGTTTCAGAGTATTGTAAGGTCTCTGGGATAAATGCATATAGTGTAAGTTATTTGTCATTACATTATTTTCTGACTTAAAAAATTAGGTTCTGTGCCTTGAACTATGATTTATGCTGCTAAGGTAATTCACCAAAAGTACTTTCATGATCAAAGCAGAAGCTTCTAGAAAGAACAATGTAGTAGCAAATCTCTTCTTATCTTGCTAGGGAAAGAGAGGCCTCTGCAAGAAGTTTTAGTTAAGATTAACACTAAGCAGGAAGCTGAAGACCATGTCAGGATTTATGACTTTACACCTGACAGCTCAAGATGGATGGAGGGATAGAAGACATTGTTGCAACCCTTTCAACCACAGGGACCATGCAGGCCATATATCTTGCTGTGTGTCTGATGTAATTTTGAAATAATGAATCTCTCCATGGAAAGAAAGGAAAACATTCTTGACAGTTTGAGCCCTCTTGTCTCCCAAAATAAGGTACACAATTAGCTTAGGAGAGAACTCTGAGAAGACCAAAGGATGTGTGTTCCTTTTCTATCTATCCCTCTCTTATGTGTCCACATTTATTCTCCACCTATCCTCTGACAGTACCAGAGCACCCTTAGCTATTTCACACTAGAAAAAATATAGTACATTCAGGTACATGTGCTCACACCATTTTTCCTTCTAATTTTGTAGCTTTGCCCTCCCATAAGCACTTGTACTTTCATTAGTCTTCACTAGACTTCCCCCTTATTTTCTCTGATACAGCCTTGCCATGTTCATCTTGCCAGAAGCAGAGGAGGAGGGGTTTTCCATCAAAAGGACGTGGATTGTATAAAATGCCGTCCTGCTGTAAGTTGAGTCTGTATTGACACCTGTGATCCATCTAGATCAAACAGCTTCATTCAGAATTAGAACGTCCTTCATAATTTGTTTCTGATTTAAGACAGACCTGAAAGGTAGGAATATTTAATCACTTATTCTCCTTTCTGTTTATTAGGACAGATCATGTATTTGAGGAGCATTGTACTCTAGTTTCACTTTTTAAATTACTCCAAGTGTATGTGGTTGGAAGAGTACTGTGTCAATCAACACAATCCTGACCATACTTGTCACTTTTCATCACAGCATTTATCAGGGATATAAATTCAGACTCTGCCTGAGACCTTTCATAGTCAAGGACAGTAGGGTTGGTTTTAAGGTTTTAGTACTTTAGTTTGTGTTCTGTCTAGGACTCTAAAATGTAGAACTGACACTTTTAGAATATGATTCAACTGATAAAATATGGATGTCTAATCTAGGATGAAATCAACTGCTTTATAAAAGTCACTACTTCTCTTCCCGTTGACTGTAAAATGAATAGAAGGTGACTAGTTCAGATGTAGTTTTTTGTCTTGTGAACATCCACATTCAGCCAAATGAATGCACAATAGTGGAGACTGTATACATTTGAGAAAGTAATTTAGTATTTATACTGTCTAATGCCATTTGACTCCTGCAGGCATGTGGAATCAGTAGACATTTCCACTTTGGAGTGCTGTGGCTCTTGGATTGTTTCTTTATTAAATTAATTCATAAATTGTAGCAAAAATTCCACAAGTAAAGATGTGAAACCCATGTCTGTCGTTACCAAAAACATTTGTCAACAATGAGGAATGGAACCAGTCACCTTACTGCTCTATGCCTTTCGATCTCCATGACTCTTGAATTTATTTCATCACTGATTCACCCCTTCCAGACTATTATATGTGATGGGAGGAGAATTTTAAAACAGCAGCAGGCTTAAAATGAACAAAAAGAATACTTCTTCACTCAACATGTAATTAAGATGTCAGATTTATTACTACAGAGTGTTGTGGAGGCCCAAAATACAAATAGGTTAAAGCCTATAATATTTTTTTTAATATTTGAAGGGGTTCAAGCAAGGTTAGACATATTCATAGAAGAAAAGTTTATTAGAGGCTATTAGACATAGTGATGTGGACATTATGATGGTGATGTGGACAAATAGCAGCTCAGAAATCCCAGAGAAGTTGTTTGTTAAAAGTTGGGAGAACTATCAATTATATTTAACTTATTTTTTCTTTTTTTTTTTTTTTTTCCTCTGGCTATTATTTCCACTCAATAACTCAGGAGAGAGTTTCACATGAGAATACTGTCATACTCAAAGCCTTCTGCAAATGGGGGTCACACAGAAGTGAGATCCATGTAAATCCAAGTGTAATAAATGGGAAGAAAAAGAAAAGAGGTCAAGATAAGATCAGAGGTTCAAAAACTTAAGGCGGAGCACTCTGATAGTCCAAAGACACTTAAAGAACAAGACAACCGTCATGCACAGTCAACACAGGTTCACAAAGGAAAAGTCCTGTCTAACTAATTTGATATACTTCTATGATAAGGTCATTCACCTAGTGGATGATGTGACAGGAAGGTGGTGGGTGTATCTTTTCTAGATTTTAGTAAAGCTTTTGATACTGTTCCTCAATTAGCCTTCTGGATAAGTTGTCCAGCTGTGAGATGAGAAGGTACATGATGTGCTGGGTAAAGAAATGTGAAAGACAGGGATCAAACGGTTGTAGTGAATGTGGCTACATCTCACTGGAGACCAATAGTATTCCTCAAGGTTCAATTCTAGAGCCAGATCTGTTCAATATATTTATCAATTATCTGGATACAGGAGTGGAATGCATCCTTAGTAAGTCTGTTGATGATACTAAACTGTGAGGTGCTATTGTCTTTCTTGAGGGACAAGAGGCCTAGAAAAGGGGTCTAGATAGATTAGAACATTAGTCTATTATTAATGGGATTAAATTTAACAAGTCCAAATGCCAATTCTGCACCTGAGATGAAGCAACACTAGGCACAAGTATTAACTGGGAGAGGAGTGGCTGCAGAAAGGGATCTGGTGGTGCTGGTTGACAGCAGGCTCAGTATGAGTCAACCATGTACCCTGGCAGCCAAGAGGACAAATCACATCGTGGGGTGCATCAAACACAGTATAATCAGTCTGACAAAAGAGGTGATTATCCCACTGTATTTAGTGTTGGTGTGGCCTAACTTTCAGTACTGTGTGTAGTTCTCAGCTGCTGTTGCTATGTTTGACAGTTTAATTTCTCAGAAATTCAAGATCTCCAAATTCTCTTGTTATAAAGGCTTATTTTATTAGTATCACCTCCAGTTTTCAATAATGCCTTGGATGGATGGATGGATGGATGGATGGATGGATGGAGTATATGGAGCAGTAGTGCTTAGTGTCAATTTTTAATTTGTGATTTGGATGGGGGGAACTTAGATGTTGCTTATATGAAGGGATGTCCTGAGGGTAACCTGAGGACAAATTTCACAAGCTGAACACTAGAAAACTGGGGAAGAAGAGGAAAGGAGTGTTGTTTTTTTTTTTTTTTTCCTGGGGTTTGACATACAACAGTCTGACAGGAAACACTATGCTTCATAAACTTTAATGTAAAACTGTTGGATGCATATTAAAGTGCATATGGTGATATCATAGCTCTTAGAAGAGGGCAGTTTGAACCAATGTATTTCAGACTAGGTTACCTGTACTCTATGTAAGTCTAAGCAGGACCTGAAGGTTGTGACCTGACTGCTATAGTAAACCAGGCATTTCCTCTTTCAGTTAGCAACTGAGGCCACCTGCAAACTACTGTTCTGAAGATTTACATAATTTTTATTCTAGAGTTTGGATTGCCTTGGGAAATGCTTTTGTGTCCTGTCCTGAAGTTCAGTCCACTTGGATAAAGAGAAGGATGAGTTACTTTCAAAAGCTATATACCAAGAGTGGTGAGTCTGTGCTATAAGCACATGGTACATTGGGCAAAACAGAGAGACAGGAATCTCCCTTGTCAGCTGTTTACAGATGTTAGACCAAGGATTTAGACATAAGAAATCGGAGAAGCTTGAAATAGGAGGGAAGATTCTGAAAAAAAACTGTCTGAGTGCCTATAATTTAGGTGAGATATGGAAAGAAGGTGGTTGAGTAGTAGAAGCAGACTTCCAGAGGACTGTGTGTCTCATATGAGGTGAGGACAATGTAATTTTATGTTGTCATAGTTCTGCTAAATTTTGTGACAGAATCCTAAAGCTAGAATGATTAAGCTGGTCTGAGTGGTCTACTCATCCAACGTATTTTGCCTATCTTAACTTCCTGCTCTCTAACTTTTGCTGACCATTACCGTGACAAAGATGAAAATTGGCAAAACTCAAAAGCGTCTATTAACTTAATTTATATGGTACTGTAAAAATTTCTTATGGATGCCTAGTTTGCCACCTTCACAGAAAAGTGTAGCAGTGCTACTAGCAACAGGTTTTGCATTTTTTAATATTATCTGAAAAATGTTCCCCTCTCTGACTGTTGGAGAGCTTAATAGTCTAAGTGTTGCCAAATACTATTGGAGAAGGAAGTAGAGCAAATATAATTTTCCACAAGGGTAATGAGACCTGATTAACAAAGTTGCAAATCTTCCACCAGCAAGCCAAAATAAAAAATTCTGGAGAAATTAATTCAGTGCCAGTGTTCCTACCTGCCATTGACTGGGTTAGACTATGGTCTTTTCACTGACTTCTGTGCCATCATTTAATTATAGAGGTTCATTCTTTCTTGACAGCACCATCATTGGAGCACCATACGAATACATCATTGGCTGTTGATGATATCTAATGCTGAATCACACTAATATATCATTAAATGTGTCACACAGGTGGCTTTGCAGATTAATTTCATTATAGCAATGACCTGTGATGATGATGCATTACTCAAGGGATAAGTTCTGTAAGAAAGGCTCTTACATAATCTTACATTCAAATGTTATTAAATTTATCTAAAGATTAATTAGTATACCTTCAAATAATGTAACTGACTGACCAAAGAAAGTGTGTTCCTGGAAGGTCTGGAGATACATGTAATACATTTGGACTACACTGAATAGTTAAGATGAAAAATGGTCCGAAGCCACAGAGAAGCTATAACTATGAAAGTAGTGAAATTCAAGCTTTCTTACAAGTATTGTATTGTTGAAGAAAGAGTTAGAAAGAAAAACTGAATTAGAACTATGCAAAATTGTGCAAAAAAATTAAATCAAACTTTCATTAACTGAAAATACAAAAGAAGGAAAAACCCTGCAATATACATAAAAAAAAAAATCAGTAAAATGGAAAATTTACCATTAATATTTCCTTTAAATTTTGTAATTCAAATAGCTGTGATTGATTGAAGAAATTCCATAAAAGCAAAGAAAACAAGTTCCTTTCTAAATTGCTTTCCTTATGCTTCCTACTTACGAAAGAATGGAATTTGAAATTTTTGTGAAACATATTATTTTATGGGTTCATTTTTTAATAACTTATTTTTCCATGCATCCATCCTTTGATCTTCATCAAGAGGGACTCATTAACTTTCATCTCCCCAGCAAAAATACATCTTTTCCACACAGGTGTTAGTTTTCTGAACTCCATTTTCACAGTACAAAGCATCCATGGCACCTCCACATTATAAATGTTGTATGCAGTTCTGGTCATCCTCTCTTCAAAGAGAAAAATAGAAAACGTATAGCGAAAGAAAGTCAGATGTATGCGTCTGTATGGGAAGAAATTTAAGATGCTAGGGTTTGGACCACAGTATTTATAAAGAAATAGACATCTAGAAAGGAAGGAATGTTTGAAGATCTGCACCACAAATAAAATTTTCTAGTATTTTTCCTCAAAAAAGAAGAGAAGACATGTAATAACATTCTCAAGCATTATGTTTAATGCAAAGAGAAAGAAGTATACTTTTCCTTACAGCACAACTGAGTCATGGAACTTTGTGTCACCGAATGCTGTGGAGACCCAAAGTATAAATGGGTTCAAAAAAGACTTAAACAAATTGAAACTGAATTCAGCTTTTGGCCCAGGAAGTCCATACTTAACTTTTGCCCTTAAGTATCTACTAATGTTGTTCAAAAGAGGTTTTTGATCAGATGTAGTAGTGACATTCTTAAATAGCACAAGATTTCAAAGTGATCAGCCATTGCTTTATGCATTACTTCAGGAATAAGGCAACAAGTACCTGGTCCTGAATCCAACAACAATTAGATTAATCTTTCTGTAGTCACATAAAAAAGTATTAGGAAACAAGTTGTCAGGAGTTATCTCAGCTTTTTTTTTCATGCTTTGTCATTAATTCTACACTACTTTATCGGCATAATTTCAGTCGTGCATTATGGTATGCTTGCTGTAGTTGCCATCTGAATTGCTTTCATGACACCCAAGAACTGAATTCAGTGTCACATGAGCTATTGAAAATAAATTAAATAACTGGCTTTAGACTGAGAAAATAAGAATTTCATCAGTGGGTTAATGATTTCTCTTCAAAAAGGCCTTTGTGGAGAACTTTTCTTTCAGATGAATAGCTGTCACTGTTTTTTTAAGATTCATTAAGTATGTGGAAATTCAACAGAAATCAGAGATGTTATGCAAAATATGGTTTTCTCTAAAAGCTTCATATACAAGAAAAAACTTCTACTACTGTACAATAAAATGACTGAAAAAAAATGACATCATGGGATTCCTTTTCTTATCTTTCAGTGGCTGAAGATTCAACTTAGTCACTTCTCAAGCAAGAAACTTTTCTGCTACTGCCAGCTCTCATGATCTGATACAGAAAGTACTTTCTTCCACAGAGGAAGGTCAGAGAGTCACTAGTACAAAGCCATGTTCAGACTATGACCTGAGTGACATAAATTCATCTATTCTCATTTTTCCATTGTCTTTCCTGAAATGTTGTTTTGGTCCTAAAAAAAGTTGTCACTTCCCTCCCCTCTTCCCCCTTCCTTATGAAATTCAGTATCTAGATTGAGTTACATGAGTTTACAAATGAATACATGGAAGAAACAGCTCTTTGAAATTATGTCATTTACAGTTGCTCTTTTCCAGGGAGAATCAAGCCTGAAAAAAAGTAATGCTGCAAAATTATCTGCCTATCTGGGGAGCTAAAAATTTAATGATTTGGGTTTTGCTGGGATTTTTTACAATTTAATGAAGTTACTTTGTTATCTTGTACCACTATATATGAGAAATACATATATATGAGAATAGGTTAGTGCATGAAATTTTCTGTATACAAATCAAATCTCTCAGTAGTGGGATAAATAATCATTATTCCAATACTGCTTTAGATTAATTAATTCGAATATTAAGAAAGAAGATCATGGGTCTACCTCAGAGATGTCATTTATTTCCCAATGTAGTATCTGTAAGGGAATGAGCTGGGGAATAACATTCCTATGATATTTAAACTTCCAAATTAGTCTTTCTGTAAAAGTTCCAGTCCTTTGGCAAAGTCAGTTTGAAACAACTCATGTATAATCCAGAAGTCATTTAAAAGACTTAATATATGATAATCGATGCCAATAGTGATAATATCGAAAAAGAAAAAAACCCTTGAATTATGATCACTGATAGTAAAAATTTTTAAAAAATCTGATATATTTAGCATCAGCTGACATATGATTGAAGAGAAATAAATGGAATTCACATCTGAAGTATAACAGTGTATTGATAAAGAAGCTGTAGAAGCAGAGAAACACACATCACTGGCCTCATCTGACCTATGTCTCCTGAAATTTAACCTAATTGTAACTAATTAGTCTAACCTAATTATGTATGCTTATTCTGCAATGAAGGACAAGTTCCAGGAAGCCATTACTCTGCCTGAAGACAAGTAGTATAACTGATTCTTTCAAGACTGGAATGTCTGTTAATATGCAAAGATCTAGGCTACCAGTCTAGACAAGTGAACTAGTTTCTTCAAGGATAAAATTAGGTAAAACAGGTCAGGCTGCTGGATGGTAATCTGTTCCACACTGCTGCTACCTAACTATAGTGGTCTAAAGGCAGGTATCTATGTAGGAGATCCTGTCAATATAGTATCCTGTCTTAACTGAGAGAGAAGACATCTGGCTAAACATTGATGTCTGTTTCTAAGGTGAATTGAATAGTTCTTCACAATTCCAGTAGGTTCATTGATCAAAGGCTCCCAAAAGGTGAACTTAGAGCTCTAGGTTACATGCATACACCTGCACATAGACAACTATTTTAAGCACTCTGCAATTTGAGTTCATTCTTACTTGTGGGGCCAATTCAGTTGCTGAAATGCAGGCATCTACTGCCATTAGAGATATCACCAAATGCCCAAGACATGTACGTTGGTCTAAGGACCTAAAGGAGGTCCTTGCCCTTCTGGAGCAGCAGCTGAATGTTAAGTGAGAGTGTCAGATCATTTAATCTCAGATTAAACAGTACAAATAATGAGAAGGTTGACACTATTATCACCTGTTTCTGTTTTTTTCAGCGTGAGATATCTAAAGATGCAAGACCTGTTTTCATGAAGTCAAGCTAAAGCATGCTAACTTTGACTGCAAAGTAAACTGAAAAATGTGAAACCAAACAATTTTAAACATGTATTTATATCCCCCTTATTTAGATACGTCTCTCTTTCCTGCTGACTGTACATTCTGAATTAAAATAGAAATACAAAATTAACTGCACAAAAGTGAAATTCAATTCTTGCTAGAGATGTCTTTTAAAAAAAGTAGGAAACTCTGATATTAAATTAAGACTTACTGAGTCTTGAGAAGAGCTTTCTAAACATTTTCAGCTAGAATGCATTGCTATGATTATAGGTCAGGAAAACTCCTCCAGACTGGAGATTAGTAACAAGCTCTAGCATATGACTTTAACTAAACTAATTAAAATAAAAAGGGATATTGCAGAGCAATTTGGAATAATGTCAATGAGCATTACCCATGAGACAACCCCACATGCGTTAAAAAATTTTAACATGTACTGTACATGTATCAAAGTTCCTCTTTTGTCAAGGAACTGACTTTTTCTTTTTAATAAAAACAAAATTAGCTTTTTTGTCCCTTTCTTCCATTCATTTTCTAGGCCATTTTATATTTTTATCCCTAATGACTGTATAAGATTAGAAAAAACCTTCATGTCTGAAAGCAAATTTTATTGAATCACAGAATCACAGAATTGCCTAGTTTGGAAAAGACCTTTAAGATCATCAAGTCCAATCATTAACCTAACACTGACAAGTCTTTGACTAAACCATATCCTTAAGCACTACATCTACCATGACTGAGAATCAGCATGCACTTTTTAGGTAGCTCCATTTCATCCAGTAGTGTATTCTCAAATGTTTTCTGATGAAAACTAATATCCTGTTTGACATAGGAAACAAGCAATGTTTGAAAATTTATTTTTAAAAGAAGTTACTACTGCTGTATGCCTCAAAGTCAATAAAAGGCATAAAATAAAGTTAGTCATTTACCTGCTTGCTTTATCAGGAAGATCTAAGTCTTTTTAAATATCTTTCCAAAGTAGATGGTAGACCTTGCAGAAATGCTTGGGAGGTTGCAAAGAAGAAAAAAAGTCTGTGTCTCTCAGTGAATTTGATCAAGAAGACCTCTGTCTACCATTCAAAACTGATAAATAATATATATTCCATGTAGTTCTGAGAGGATACAATTTTCATTAGAACCATCATTGAGAGTCCCATCCTCCCCTTTGATTGATTTCATTGCAAAGTATTCCATGCTCTTTTCTAGTTAAGAAATATTTCCATATCATTGACACAGAATGAGAGCAAAATTTTTTTGCAAACTCCAATAAAGGTCTAGAATACAGTCATCTGCTTTCCCATAGCTTGCGTTTGATGTTCTGCATTCTCAAACAAGAAACTCAGAAATATTTTAAGCAACATATAGGAATGGGAATTTAAATCTCTTTTGCTGGGTAATGCAATGGAGATGCCTCTTTGAAAGTATCTAATAGACAGCAGTTTGTTTCTGAATATTTTAACATGTCACTGTGGTATACAAGCATCATAACCTAGGAATACATAGTGTCCTTCATCTTTAAGAATACTGAAAGAAATGAAATCATCTGTGGTAGTTCATCACCAGAATTCTGCAATATTTTAGATATCTATAGTTGACAACTATGTCTGAACAAGGGGTATAGACATCCCTTAAAGGCAGAGACACTTGCAGTGCAGAATAAATTAAAAAAATATATTCTATTTTTCACTTGGGTGTCTTGTGGCATACTAACATACCTAAGTTTGCCAGTAGAGTTTGCACACAGTACGTTGCTGTCCCATGCAAGGCACATTGCTTTGGTTTTTGGTTTATTTAAAAAAATGGAAATTCTTTATCTATGACCAATTCTGAATATGGTATTCACTTCTTGGTGTTCTGATTATAGAATATAGCTCTAAACAGATGTCTGTCCTAATTAAATGGTAGGAATAGAAGTCCTTTAGGAACATCCTAAAACAGAAGTGTCCATAGGGTTAAAGTGACTAAATTAAACAGCATTATCATTAAATCCTAATGAGAAGAATTGTCTCATTTGTGGTTGTAAAACTTATAGTAGTTTAGGTCACTTGAAGCAAATAATCCTTTAACATATAGATGTTGTTCACTGAAGGGGTCTCATTGATTAGTGTAGCCCAACATGAAATACTTGTGATTTTCCTTATGCTGGAGCTAGCCTCTGTGGGATCCTACTGTAACTGTGACAATGTTGATTTTTTTCTGATATTGATTAAAATCATGATTAAGGATATTTTCAGCAAAGGGAAATGAAGAGAGAAGAGACATAAGATTCTTCATAAATCATGATCAATCATGCCATGCATTTTAATTAAAAATACAACAAATTTTCAGTGTTTTAAGCTTCACTGCACAGGATGGAGGTACATGGGTTCTTAAGGCTTTTTGTTTGTTTGTTTCTTTCTGAATTAATTGAGTATGGGGCACTGTGCTTCTGAGTATATTTCTAATGTTATTGCATTTTTTTTTCTTAGTGCTTACTAAATATATCAATGGAAATTCCACACTTATATTTCAATTTTCCTGTCTGATTATTTGTGTAAAACAAATAAAATGTTATTCAGATAGAGTTAGAAGTACTGTTACTGAAATGGCTGTGGTCTTAGATTTTTGGATATACCTGACACTTAGCTTTTATAGTTGCTATGACTGCATCGGTAATGCACACAGGAATAATTGTTAACTGTCAAGAACACAATGTATTTCTAATTCTATTCCATCAGTGACATGTGTTTTACATTGTTAAATCATTTTGGCTGAAAAACAGAGGCTCAGAACAGAATGTAAAAAGCCTGTTCTTTCAGTTTCTTTGCATTATTCATAAATGAAGTACCTTGTCAGCACTTAGAGTGTAATCAAAACATAAATGATGTACGAATATTTTGTGTTCAAACTCCATGTAGGATGTTCCTAAGTTACAGAATACATTGCATTGTCTTTATTATAGTCAGTGTAAAAGTTTAACTATGTGTTTCAGAAGTTCTGTAAAAGCAAGAGAGTCTGCTCTTTTCTTTTTGTTCTCTGATTCAAAAGGATGAGTTGAAATTAAAGAAAAAAATCCACAAAAAATTCACACCAAAAAAATCAACAAGCTGTTATTATCCTTTACCATTGTATCCCATTCATGCTCATTATGCTGTTGCATGGTATAACTTGATATCATTTTCAGAGTAACTCTCTTCAGCACTGTTTTTAGTGTTTCAGAGATAAATAACATTATGAATAAATGCAAAACAAAACTGCCATGACAACATTACAGCCTTTTTTTTTTTTTTTTTTTTTTTTTTTTTTTTTTTGGTGCAGTGAAGAAAAGCATTATGAAACACAACTTCTGGAGTTTCTGACTCCAGAAAGTGTATTGTGTATTGAGAGCTGAAGAAAAAAGAGGTCTAGATTTTGGAAAACTTGTGAAGCTACACAGATAAAACCAAATTTAACATACTGTAATTCTACAAAAAGAAAAAAGGGGATGCAATTATTTACAAGAGAAAATGGGGGAACATAAGTTAAAAGTATTTTTATTGTACTCTTTGATGGACAGATTACAGAAAAATATTCCTCCTATTACATTAGACAGATTTCTTATTACCTGCCAAGTTTTCAGCAGCAACATGTAACTAACATCTTTCTTTCAGTATTTTATATAATCTGGTCTGGGGACACTTAATTGTAATAAAAATCCAAAATGTAACTAGGAAGCTTAAACACATGTTCAACTTTAACTGAAGCTGTAACAGAATACTGTTCCTTGGAAGAAATTAAACAGAATGCACACATTTTGCTAAATAATTTGCTTTATTTGGTTATGAAAATTAACTGGACTACTGTCTTTTTGGTCTTTTTTGTGCTGGTATAAATATCATACTTTTCCATATATTTCCCAAACATAACACTGAATCTCCTTCCAGTTGTGAAGTTACATAACTTGCAGTGTCCACAGTCTAAAGTATTTTCAAATTAAAATGCCAACTAAATGTACCATTGTTCCTATTCTTTCCTTATCCTGAAGCATTTTGGAAAAACATCTGCTAATAAGAAAGTCTCTCTCCATCTTTCTTATAGGCCTCCTTTATATATTAAAAGGCTGCAATAGAGTCTTCCTAGTGTCTTCTATTTTCCAGGCTGAACAATCCCAACTCTTTCAGCCTTTCTTCATAGGAGAGGTGTTTCAGTCCTCTTACCATTTTTGTGTCTTTTGTCTGGACCAGCTCTAGCAGGTCCATGCATTTCCTCTGTTGGGGACTGCAGAGCTGCATGCAGAACTCCATCTGGTTAAGATGGTTACTAAGATAGTAACTCAAAGTAATAATAGCTTGTGATTGATTTTCTAGGATCTTGTATTAGCAGAATTCAATCACTTCACTAAGGATAGATAGATGCCCAAAATCTGTTCTCAAATGAGGTGTAAAGATTGTGGATTTAATCCAAAATTCCAAATAATTAATACTATGCTGTTATTGTAAAACGAGCATTAAGTTGAGTCTCATTAAAATTTTACACAAGTATAATCTATTCTAAATTTGTTTCATATTTGACAGTAATTTGTAAAGAAACTTAAACTTTCAGATATTTATATTTGTACTAAAAATTTTACATATCTCAGATACATTTAGCCATAGCAGTCATATTGTGAAAACTTAAAATTTTGCTTATCACTAAATCCTACTACAATTGCATCAAAGAACCTCAGAAAATGCTTATTTAACAAGAAAATAAATCTGTGTTTCCTCAGTTTCCTTAGTATATGCAGTTAACCGCTGATGTTGTTTGCATGGTTTTCATTCATGCAATGTACTGAGGTTGATTATTGTTTACAAATGTTCTCTAGAAAGGATGTTATAAAGATAGGTAAACTAAGTTAAGATGCTTCTGGTAAACCAGCTGTTAGCACCTCTCCAGAAAGTTTTTATGGTTTTCTAGTTTCTGCAACTTGATTCAGTACTATTTTCTCAACAATTATTCCTCTATCAAAATCACCATCCTCCTAAATGTCCAAAGCTTTATTCCTTGCTCTGGTTGCGAGGTGTGACACCTGATTTGTGCAAGAGGATTTTGCTTTCTGGTCATCTTGTCCCTATAATGAGGGCTTTAAATGTTCTTGATTTTGAGCTTTATTTAGCTGTCATTGATTATTGTATCTGACCTCTAGCTGTTGGTCCAGAAGGTGCAGTTATCCTATAACCTGTGTGTCAGATTTCCCAAGTGTCATGGATGCCCCGGATACTTAGAAAATTTCATATGGCAGTAGATGAATATGATTGAGCAGCTAAAGATATCCCAGAAAATAAGTCTATCCCAGTAATTCTGAAACAAATTTCAAAACGAGATAGAAAACATATGTCATGGTTTAGGGTCAGGGCAGCCCCTTAGACCTGTAACAGACACTCTCTGTTACCCCCCCTCCCTCCCCAAAGGGGAAGAGGAAGGGAATAAGGGAGAGACACTTAGTGATTAGAAAAGTAAACTACAACAGCTTTAATGAAAATTAAAATATTAAAAATTAATATATGCAAAACCAGTATCAAACCCAACACCCCCTGGTGGGAATTACCTCACTGTCACCACTGATGCTGTGGAGAAGGCACTGGGGGAGTCCCAGACTGGGCCCCACAGCAGATGGGAGATGTGTTCAGGAGCTGGATTCTGATAGCAGATTCAGGAACACACAGATCAGGATTGAAGGCAGAATGGGCAGAGTTCTACTCAGATGCTCCAAGGAAGAAGCCAGAAGAGGACCCAAGCAGAGCCAGAAAAGATGTCAAAAGTGGGCAGGGGTGAGACCCTAGTGATCCCTCAACTTTATACTGAATATGACATATATGGCAATGGAATACCTCACTGATCAGTTTAGGGTCACCTGTCCTGTTTGCTTCTCCCTGCAGGTGCAGCCTTTCACTTTCCTGCACCCCCAATGCGGTACACAAGATCCAGCAGTGGCCTTGGTCTGCACACCAATCCTTGGTAGTAACTCTAAACATGGGGTGTTATCACT
>JANHFX010011564.1:0-19568 GCA_027560015.1 Chloroceryle amazona | reverse complement strand
GAGAAGGTGTGGGACTACCTGGAGAAGAGCGGCCTGGCCGATTTCCCGCGGCCTGTGCACCGCCGCATCCCCAACTTCAAGGTACGGCGAGCCGCCTGCGGGGCTGTCTGGGCCGCTTCCTTCTTCTTCTCCCGCAGCCTCGGACCCGCCGGGTTCTGGAGGACTGAGGCTATGCCAGCAGCTTCCTCCCAGTTGCCCTGCTTGTCGCTGCAGCCCTCGGGCAGCTGAGAACGGCGAGTTCCTGCCGGCTGAACGGGCGAACAGTGACCGTGGAGGGTGGCAGAGCTCTAGAAACACCACGATGAAAATAACGCGCTTATATCAAGTAAAGAAGTGCAGGTGTCATATCTGACCCGATGTGGCAGGTGTGTGCTGTGTTTTATTAAAAAAGAAAACAAAACCCAAACACCTTCTGGATGCAATAAATGCATTTATGGGTGGGAAAGTCAGGCATTCAGAACTGGATTTCACACCCTGCGTTCACTGAGATGGAAAGCTGAGGTCACCCATCTTGTAGCACTTAGCCCTGGGAATGTACAGTGCACTGCTGAAGTGTGAGTGGTGACCACAGTGTTGGTGGCGAGTAGTGGGAGAACCCTTTCTTCTGCTCTGGCTTCATTGTGTCCACAGTTTGATGGATGGGAGGAAGAAATAAGACTTTTAACATTCAGTTATTCAGGCCAGTGCTTTATCATCTCCGGTTTTAAATCCAAGCTCAACATGTGGAGCCACATAACTGTCATATCTTGAAGAAATGGTGACCGAAATAGCGTTGTGGGGATGTGTGTTGAGTGTTTCAGCCCACGAGCAGCATCAGGAGCTTGGCTCTTTTGCTCAGGGGACTGGCAGAAACATTCTGCATTAATTTGGTGCTGAGGTAGAACAGATGCTGAAGCAGGTGGAGGAAGCCTGAGGTTTTATCACACCCTTAAGCACGGGGATTTCAGAGATGAGATTGCAAGGGGAGTGAGTGTTCTGTTAAGCTTAAGCACCCCAGTTGAGAAGGGAATCTTCTGAGTTCAGGGTTGTCTCTGTAAAGAAAGAACTTTGTCCAGAAAGTCTTCACCTAAAAGCATCTCTGACTATGGCTTGTGGTTAATGGAATCTGTATCCATTGACTAAAAAGGGAAATTGTTTTCCAGCTTTGAATGAGGTGTGAATGAGTGTGAAGTCAGGCAAAGCGACTGTACTTGCAACCCCTCTTTTTCTGGGGCCTGCAAGATCCTTGTCAAGTGCTCAGCATCCGTTGGTATGTGAAGGTTTCCCACAGAGAACATGGCAGAATTAGCAATATGTCCCTTGTACTTAAAAATCTGGGGAAATCGGCCTCTCTGTACGATAAAAGATGGTAAGTTGCCCATCTCTGCTGTGAACTCTTTGGTGACACGTTGATATCTTATGAAAACAGGGTGCTGCCCATGCTGCGACAAGGCTTCTGGGTTTACAGGAGTTCAGAGCTGCCAATACTGTAAAAATAAATCCTGATGCTCCCCAGAAGAACGCTCGCTTTCTAACACTAGAAGTAAGTGGATGTATTCTCTTCTCTCCCAATTCCTTTCTTCCCACAGGGGTCTCGCCAGGCTTGCTGCTCTATTAAAGAGCTGGATGTGTTCAAAAGAGCACACGAGGTTAAAGTGGATCCTGACAAACCTCTGGAAGGTGTTCGTCTGGCTGCTCTAGAGGTAATGGCACCTCTGCATCCCCAGGAGGAGAGTGGGACAGCAGTGCTGCGCTGGGCAGCATCTCATCATCCCTGCCTGATGTTTCTCCATCAGGAGCTTTATTGGTCCTAAACCTCATAAGGTTCCTCACCCGAGGATGGCTTTGCCTTTTTGACAAAGGGGGAAGGTGCAGATGGGGTTTGGGGATATAAATGCATTTCCGTGGAGCAGTAGCTATTTCACCATCATTGTAACCTTGCTCCCTGAAACACCCGAGGTAGCCTTGCCTCAAATTGCCTTACGTTTATCTCAAGGTGAATGTGTGACAGACCTACCTCATGTGCATGTCCACTGCGTAGTTCACTTGTGGACATGCACTTTAGATCAGTAGGTGTGTCTGCCATCTATTTCTTAAACAAATCTTGTCTGGAAAGTGGCTGTACTGGAGGGAATTCTTCTCCAAGCACTCCACGATCATTGCAAACTGCTCTGTAACAAACAAGATGATGAACCACATGGAGATCTATGGGACAGTAAAACTGTTTCTTCACTGACCCACCTCCTTTTAACATGATAACTTGTTTTGTTACACAGGCAAGGAAGACTTTGTTGGTTCCCACACCCCGTCTGAGAACTGGGCTGTTCAATAAGATTATTCCACCTTCAGGTGCAACTAAGGACATCCTACGAATATGTGCTACATCTCAAGTAAGAATGAAGAATGGGAAGGTCTGAATTAACTTGTAGATGACTTGTTGTGTTGTGATAGTCCGACTAGAAGCTGGAAAACCAGTTGCTACCAGAAATATTGTTCCATTAGCGTGTTACTGTCATTTGTGGGAGCTGAGGTGTGAAACTGGGTTAACAGGATTTCTTTTGCTGCGTGGTCTGTTGCTGCCCTCTGGTGTTATAACCTGATATTGTACGGCTAAAATCATTCGGCAGAGAAACCTGCGTTTATTTATACACAGCTTTATTTGATCTGAACGTGTAACAAGATGCACAGACCGGCTCCATAGGTTTTATTTCGTTCTTTATCTCTTGCTAAAGGCAGTAAAGTTCTATAGTAATCCAGTATACAACTGAGGGTTGTAAATGGATGCTAATTAGTAGTGACTTCCTTTGTTGGAAGTTCTATTAAAGTCATTAACTAATTAAGCTTTTCAGGGTTGCAGAGCACTTTTGAAAGAAACCTTTCTCTTGACCAGCTTTATCTGCTCTGTGATCTTCCCACCATGTATCTGTGTTTTCCTCCAGCCAGGCCTACTAATGAATGAATAAATGCTATTAGCAGTTTATATTTACAAAGCACTGTGCAAACAATTCTTACCACACTGCTGTGAAGTGAGTAATGAGCATTATTACTGATCAGCCACATTTGTAGCTGTGTCTAAATTAACTTTGTGATTTATATGTGAGAATTAATTGAAGAATTTTCCCTCATGGGTGTAAATTTACATACTGTCACTTTAAGTTAGTAGTAGGGTGGAAGTATCATCTCCCCTCATTTTTAGAAATAGACGGGTTTCAAAATAAGAGCTTTTGATCCTAAATAAGTAACCTTGCTTAAAAAGGTGCCCGCCTCCTTTAGCTCTCCTTCAAGTGTGCCAAAATTCTTGTCTCTGTAGTAGGAAATCTATTCTAGGATTCCCTAGAGGATAACTTTGCAGACATGTACAGCTTGGCTATACATGGAAGAAACACTTTGAAATGTGGGGAGTTACTTGGTTTTATCAGAATATTCTGGATTTCTGCCTCACTGGTTGGAAAACTTGCACTCTGCACATCTAAAGTTATGTTTTGCTTGCAGGGTATAAAAGAATACAGCATGCCTGTGGGTCTAGATGGGAAAGCACGAGTGGACTTGGTTGTTGTAGGATCAGTGGCTGTCTCTGAAGAAGGTAAGATGAAGCCGTGTCAGCTTTTCAGGAGGAGGGTTGTGAGTCACGATCCATGATGTCAGAACTACACTACATATCTTTGGAACTGGATTCTGCCTTGAGTTCTGTCTCTTCTGTGTGACAAGTCACTGATCTCAGTCCAACAAGGAAGAGTCAATGCTTGCTTTACAGCAATGCTGCCAGGGCTTAGGGGGCAGACAGCAGTCTGGTTTAGAGCATGTGGACCGGTGTTTTGGCCTTCAGGAGAACTATTCAGACAAACAATTTTCTCTTTTTATTTTATTCAGAGGATCTGCCCTGCTCTCACAGGGTGGATGGAGGAACACGCATTACCACTGCTGGTTCAGTACCTATCTGGGGATCAGACATTTGCATTTTCTAGTGTTTTGAAGAGCTGCTGGTGGTGACAAATTTTCCCTGACTTTATTGCCTAAAGTTAACATGCTTTTTTTATATGTGACCCAGACTACCCATGTGAAATTAACCAGTGTTTGACATGAATGGAGGGAAATAGGCTTCTGTGTTAACAAAACTGCACTAAATTTGGTTTATTCTGAATAGGAAGCCCCAGGAATTCCTTTCCAAACGTTGAAACTAATGTTTTATTTTAATTTCAGTGCTGATTACAAGGCAAGTTGCATTCTGGGAGAGACGCTCATCTGAATTTTTCCAGAGTTGCAGCTCTGTGCTTGGTTTATCTGTTGCCCGCTGCTTAGTTTAATTGCATGCTTCTAACAGTCACCAACCTTTCCACTCTGCTGTTTCTGCTTTCACTATCAGCTTACTTTTATGTATTTTAGGTTGGCGAATTGGCAAAGGGGAAGGTTATGCAGACATGGAATATGCCATGATGGTGTCAATGGGTGCAGTGCAGGACGATACACCAGTAATTACGATTGTTCATGACTGTCAGGTAGGTTAAAATATCCACGATAAAGTGTAGAGTGAGACCCATGTGACACCTTAACAGATCTGAAGAAGCTTGAAATGATGTCGGTGTGGCTCTTTGCTTCCACTGTCACTGACAGGTTTTCATACGTTGCGAGGCATCAGGGATACTGCACAATTTTAGTGAATTTGTTTTTAACTATTTACAAATCTCTCGTTCCTTCTAGGTGGTTGACATAGCAGAAGAGCTTCTCGATGATCATGATTTAACTGTGGATTATATACTCACTCCAACAAGAACTATCAAGACTAATTGCAAACGACCGAAACCTCAGGGAATAATGTGGCATAAGGCAAGTTCCCTCTGCTGACCGTAGCTTACTGGTACTGGTTTTCTCATGATAAGTCCCCTATTTTTACATATAAACATTTGTTGTATTAGAAATACTTGGAAAAGGAGCAAATATATTTGTGAGATGCAACAGAACAGCAGCATCTGCGTTGAGAGATTTTTAAGTGAGGAGGAGAAATAGAAGACTGAACTTGATGTTGCTGTATCAAAGCAATTATAGTGTTTGAGTCACTGGGAACATCATCTGTGGGTTTTTAAGACATATGTCGTTTCTTGTAGTTGTTTGCAGTATGTATAAGCTGAGGGACTTCTCCACTTTATGTATTTTACTCTGTGCTGATTGAAAAGGGCTCTGTTGGTTTTCTGGAGACAGTACCATAGAGAGAACTTTGTGGAGTGGGTGGGATCTTTGCTGTCTGATCATGAAAGGAAAGCGTGACCTAGTGGCTGGTACATAGTGGATGTGTGGGATTAACTTTCAAAGGAATTTGTGACTGGAGCTTGTTTTCAGGTGGAGGAATAGTGACTTCATACTGCTTTAAATCCTGAATCCTTGTTCATCGATAATTATTGTCTTACGGGTTTGGCTCATCCCACCCCAAGACTGTCAGAAACTTTAGCAGATTCACAAATGCTTTCAGAAAAAGCATTTAGTGAATTGTTTTACTGGAAGTTCATTCTGGGAAAACTTGTTGTCATTAGACTGTCATTCCTAAAATCATCCAGTTAGGGAGCAGCCTCAATCCCACATGATTGAGTAACAGTAGGAACACTGAAACGAGGAACAGTGTACCCATGTCTTGCAGGAACTGCTGAGGAATTACCAGTGAATATTTCTAGGGAAATCAAGAGTTGTTTGTTAACCAATTGCCAACCAGCAAAGACAGTTAAATTTGTTAAGGTAATGTATCTACAACAAATAATTCGAGCCAGTGCTATTTTTACCCCTGTGGTGGGAGAGTATTTTACCCTGCCTGTGGTTGAGGATTTGAGGTTATAAATAATTAAATAAAAGCTCTGTCTGTACTACTGCATTTTTTCCATTGAATTATTTTTGAATCTTTATTTATTTTTTTTTAGGATATTATTGAATTTAATTGTTTTGAAGGCCTACCCCTTGTTCTTCATCCATCTTGCCAAAATACTTTTGATTACAGTCTGTCTGTCTTACTGTCAGACTTCAGTCTCAATAAATGGCCTTGTTAACACTTGTCTTTTTTCTTTCTTCTGTCTGGTTCCCTTTAGCAGGGATATTTTTCCAAAGTCTGGGGAACACAGCCTCTTGTAGGGGCTGTTGAATTTTTGGAAACTTTTGCTACTCGTGAAAAATCAGTCAGTACTAAGCAATGTATCAAATTTGATGTTAGCTTTGCTTTCTTTCCTTTTCAGAAAAAAAAAAATTATCAAGACCAGTGTTATAATAAATGCCCCATAAACTAATGGAAGTATCTGCCACAACTCTGTACTAGTGGTGTTGTCTGAAAAATTCACTTCTCACTGAATTTTTTTATGGCTTTCACTGCATGACTGAGTCTTTATTTGAGTATTTGTTGATTTAACACCTGAAGCTGCTTTTGGCTGTTCTTCTGAGCATGTGTTGATAAATAAGACTATTGGAGGGTATTAGGCAAAGCAGGGATAATTGTTAAATTTCTGTCATTCTGGGACAAGAGCAAAGTGTCCCGTCTATATGAAGAAGAAATAAATTAGCATTGTTTTTTTACAATTTTTTCCCAGACAGCTGAACCACTTGTCTATGTTGTGTCTCTAACTGTTGTGTGGTAACTGTGTGTTCAGTTCTTGTGCAGAGGGGCTTGGAGGTGGGAGGTCTAGTTAATCGGCAGGGTGTTAAAAATGCAGGATTTGAAATGGGTTATTTAAGAGCTTGTCCTTTGACTTTTCCTGGCTGCTTCTACATCCTTTTCTTCTTCAAATCCTGGCTTTACTGGTGCATTCCTGTTGCTTAGAGCAAAACAAAACGAACCAAGAGATACTAAGTAAATAAATAACCCACTTCTAAATACGGTGTTTTGTCAACAGAAAGTAGCTTAACTTTATTGTTAAGATGTGTGATGCGTAAAATACATCGCAGAAAAAAATACATTGCAGTTGATCCTTCAGGAACATGGCTGGAGTGAGCCAAGACAATGATTTAAGAGCTTAAATTAAAGGTGTTTGCAAACAGAGGATTACATCTGAGCATTGCTCTAAAGGATGTGCTCTCCTGGAGCTGTTAGGATAAATAGCTGTTAATACAGCCACTCTATTTTCAGCTCAGGAGAGGTGAGGTGGCACTTAAGCAGCAAATAAAATGCTTGTCTGCAGGCTGGATTTTTGTTCTTGAGGAGGTGCTGTGCTTTCCTGGAGGGCTTGTGTTTGTTATGTGCTCTGTAGGAAGAAAGAAGTGTGTCAGATACAGAGATAGGGTAAAGAGATGCTCCTCTGTGAGTAATTGCTTCACTTTTTGGGGTAGTTGGCATGACTTGCCCTCAGTTGCCTTCCTTCAGTTCTTCTCAGTGCAGAATTTCTAGCTGAGCGACTTCTTGCTCTCGAGCTAGTTAGTTTTTTTCCAAACAGGAAGATGTGAATTACTTGCTGTGATTTTTGTCACAGAAATGCTGATTTAAAGACTTCCAAGGACATGTAAAAGCTACAATATTATTAATCCCAAAGAAGTATTATAAGTATCAGGGTAGGCACTCCAGGAAGGCTTCTAAATACAAAGGCAGTGCTGGAGTGTGTGTATGGGTAACTTTTCTGCATCTGAGTTCAGGGCTTTGAGAAATCAATATGTGCACTCGGAGGACAGCAAGAGCTGCTAAGAGCTGAGCGCTCTGGAAAACGTTATTTGGATGCCAGTGGAGAATTATTTGGCTTCATCTGTCTTTAAAATCTACCCCATTGTTTCTGGGAACTCTAAATTAATGAAAAAACTTACTTTCTCATTTAGCATTTTGTATGGGTAGCTGTGATCTTTATCTGTGACACTGTCTATTATATTTGTCACAATTATGTAGTTATTTGTGCTGCGCTTATTTTGAATTGACACTATACAGAGCAATTAAAATATTTGGGGTCATGAAGAGGGAAATGAGAGTAGTTGGTGGAAAAATCACTATATTCTAGCAAGCATTTCCTTCTGGTTTTTAAATCATTCTTTTGCTGAGAATTTTAGAGAAGTAGGAAAAGGTTTTTCCTGAAATGGAATGAACTGGGGGGGAATCTCTGGGTCTAATGTTGAAAGAGTTTAGTACACAGTGGCAGAGATGGAAACTACCTGATAACAAATACATACTGATTCAGGACTGTGATGGAATATTTGGAAAGTAAAATGATGTTTTAAAGCTCAAAAAAAAAAAAAAATCACATTCAAGATGGCAAAACCTTTAGCAGGGACACAGCGTTGCCATAAGAAGAAAATTTGCTGTTAGTTTAGCCAAGGTTTTGGTTTGTTCTGTTTTTTTTGGAGGGGTAGTGTGAGCAGGGCATGCTTCCACGCGTGGCAAAACATCTCAACACCTTTGCAAATCCGACCCTCGCTCCAGAGTCCGTGGAATCATTTTTTTTTCTTTTTTTTGCTGATGGATTCCAAATGTGGGTTGCATTGCATAAGCTTCTCCTGAGGGACGCTAGCAGACTTTGTGGTCTGCCAGCTCCCAGAAGTATGCCCTGGGATTGCGTGCACATATTTGGACATTTTGTGCAAATGAATGATAGAACGTTCGACTGGGCTGGCCCGTCCGAGCTGTCTTGGCTGTGTCTGTGGTTTAAACCCTTGTGAGCTCAGTGCTTCTTGAAACAAGCAACTGATTAAGGAGACAATACAAGAAGTGGGCTCTGTCTTGGAGACCTTTATAAATAGTGTTGGGTCACAGACCCCTCAGGGTGGGTAAAGATGAATCTTTCAAACACCTTCTGCCTGAATATTGGAAGGGTTGGTGAATCTGGTGAACTGGCCTTGTTTGTAGCCTGGCAGGGCAGTGGCATCATCTGTCTCCATCTTGAGCCACACGTTGTTCTATCCATTGGTGTGTGCAGATGGGTAGCTGTGTGAAGCAGAGTTAAATAGCAGACCTCGCCAATCTATAGCTGTCCTTCCCTCATCTGCCCTGCAGCAGAACAGAACAGCACTGCCTCTGCTGCCAGGGAAATCGCAGTGGTGTTTGCCTTGGCCTGCTCTGTATCAGGGGTCAGCATTACTCATTCTGTCAGGGATCAAACACATCTTTTATTTTCCCCAACAAAATATTGAAAGTGGCTACATTCACTGTTCTGGAATAAGAGAGGTTGATGAGAGCCCCGATGTTCCAGCAAAGACATTGCAGAAGTCCATCTTCCACTATGTTGTTTTGGGACCAAACCAGGTGTCATAAGGGGGGATGCTCAGGGTTGAGTGTTGGGAGATTTCTGTTGGCAGTCAGCATCCAAGCCTCTGTTTTCTTCAGGTTTCTGTCAGAAAGGGGCCGCGTTTCCCTCCTCAGCTCTTTTCCCATAGCCTGGTAATTGTGTGCCAGAAGAATTCATCCACCCTGCTGTCCTCTTTCCCCAAGGCTCTCCCAGCAATGGCAGGGACTAGGCAGGGCCGTTAAATGATTAATTGCCTTTGGTGGAGTTATTTTTAACCTGAAGTTTATAGCGCAGACCCACAAGCACTTCTGTTGGCCAATCCCAGAGGGCTGAAGTAGGAACTGGCCTGGGAATTGGTGGTCAAGGGATAATAGGAAACTTCTTCAGCTGGCTTCACTGCCAAAGACAATCCTTTAGCTAAAGCCCAACGCTCAATACAAAGTTTACAAACATCAATAAATGGTTTGGCCTTGACTTTATAGGCATGAGGGGAGCAAGGGAAGAAGCTACCACCACTGCGTTTGCCCAGGTCCATGTAACTGGATCAACCAGATTTGAGGTAAAACAAGTCTCTGTGTCCTGACTTAGCCTAAAGTAGTAAGGCGAGGCTGGGGAGGAGGGACCATTAGGCACAGCACCAAGAAACGTGCAGCTTGTTTGAAAGAGAGAAAGAGAGGAGGAATATCTTTGGCCTCTCTCCACATGGAAATAAATCATTGCAATCCTCCACAGCTCACAAGACAAAAGAAACTTTTTGCATGCTCGTAATTAGCAACACATTGTACTACCACAGAGTTCTTTTGTTTGCTATTTTGCAACAGAGCAGAGCAAGCTGTTTCCTCTCTGCCACCCACTGCCCCCTTCACCCTTTTGGCTCTCGCCCTCTTGGCTCTCGCGCCCTTTTGGCTCTCACCCTTTGCACCCCAAAAAAGGTAGTGAATTGGTTTGTTGAGTTGAAACGCTGAAATCCCAAACTGAGTTTCTGCCTTTCCTTGTCATAAAAGTGGGGAAAGATTAGGGGGGATTTGGAAGGTTTGGCCCAGCTGGAAGATTCTCTGTGACCCCAGGGAAAACAGCCCTTAAGGTAAATCCTCTGTGTCTCCTTTGTGGCAGAAGGATGTCAATTGACAGTGTCAGAACTTGTCTAATGTAGTTTTATTTCAGAATGTTTTCTATTAACCCTCCCCCCCCCAAAAAAAAAATCCAAGTGCTAAATCAAGAGCCTTTATTGCTTTGGCACCATAAAGGCTACTTATTGTTCTATCTGCACAGGGATGAATTTAAGGCTGTGATAGGTTCACTTTGTGGTTGTGTTTGATCAGAGCTTCAGCTTTTATAGAAAACAACAGTTCATGGCCCTTACGACAATGTACGTGCTGCTGGAACTGCCTCTTTGCCCGAAGCCTGCAACAGTAGCTCCAAGAGCTCCAGTGAGATGCCAGAACCTCCTGATCACTCTAGTGAGAGGAGGGGCCACACTGAAGCCTGGCCAGCTTAAGTTTTAGAGTGTATGCTGGTCCCCGGGTTATCTCAATCCTCTGCTTGATTTGTCCCTGAAAGACTGTGAGTTCCAGAGGACATCCCCTCAGTGTCCATCACTTTGATTCCCTTCATCTACAAAGTGGTGAAGGATTTGCCTTTGGTAGCATTGATCTTTGGAACTAAACACCCAGTCCCTGCCTTGGGAACTCCTGACTTTAGTTTTGGGGTGAAAGGAGCTGAACATACACTTGGTAAGATGATGATGTTGTGCTTTGGCCTCAGGAGTGATTAGTTGCATGAGAACAGAAAAAAAAAAAATGTTTTTCCTGTTTGGATTAATTAGCATAGAGCTTACATTTCAGATAGAAACTTGACAGAGGACAACAAATGTTCCTAATTGTTGGCCAGTAAAAACAAAGTGAGATGGCTTCGGCCATTGGTTTGATGTTGTATCACCCAGGGAAAGGGAGTTTGCTGTCAAACACAGCGGTCTGAATTCTTGGCCGAGAAAAACAAATCAGTCCAAGAATCCACAGAGCAGTAACTCTTCAAAATCTGAAAATGGCATATACCTTTCAGAGAGCAGAGGCTCCCAGAGCCCCAGAGGAAGTCCTCGCCTCTCTCTACTGGCTGCCAGATCAGGCAGAAATTGTTCTGAGTCAGAGAGTTTGCTTGTTTTAAAGGGCCTGATCCCAAACACCTTGACTCTGGGTCTGTGGCGAGGAAGAATGGAGGTAGCCTCTGCCCTAGTCATATTCTGCTGTTTGATACTGGCTATCAAGATAGAGCTAGGATAGGCTTTCTGTGAATTGTATCTTTATTCAGTTTCAGCCTGCAATAAAACTTGCTTGTTTGCTCTCAGAAGAGGAACATTTAAGAGACCTCTCGAACGACTTTCCTGTTACCTAAACCTAACGTTGCCCACACCCCGTCTTCAATTTTAATCCAGTCGTTTCAGAGCTGGGCTGCTCTCCCTAGAGATCTGTGAATTTTAGACTTCGTGTGGTACAGCCAGATCCAAACTCAATCTGGCTGTAATTGTAGAGCCAGGAATTCAGGGGCTCTGAGGTGAGAGAGATCTGAGCTGGGAGCTCTGCAGACATGTTGTAGCCAGACTATGCTGGTGCTAGTCCAGTGAAGTACCCTGCTAGAGTGGCTTGCTCACACTGTGTGGGCTACTAGCTTGGGTCCCTGCTAGCTCAGGCATCATTTCCCTAGGCTCTGTTTTGCTCCCTAAATTTAAGAATTGGATCTTGTGTTGATGGATGTTCTGCTTGTCCAGCAGCCAAGTACAAATTATTTCTCCTTCCAGCTGCAGTCTGCAAGCCAAGAGCTAGACCACATGAGCGAGGGAACCACTGTGCTTCCTGCCAGTCACCGAGTGCAGCCGGGGGCAGCTCATGCCTGAGGTGGATTGGGAGGAAGAGCCCTTCCAGAAAAGCTGCTTGTGAACTGGGGATGCGTGGAAGGGAGAGAGGGTTCACTGTTTTGAAGGAGAGAGTCTGGGCGCTCTTCTGTTCTGTGATCCAGCCCAGCAGACTGATGTGGGATCTGATGAGTAGCTGCGGGTGGTGTGTGAGGTCGGATGACAAGAGGGAGCCTGTGGTGATGTGCCACGACCAGAGAACGTGCTTCCAGCTGGGCCCACACTCAGAGGAGCCCCACTACAAGGCACGCTCCTCAGCTGCAAGCTTCACACCATCGGCCTTCCCCATTGTACGAGCCGGCCTACGGGATATCCTGTTTTTGGGGAAAAAAGCTCAAGGAGGTCTGCAGAATGAAAGTGTCTGATGAATTGTAGGCATGTAAGATTCTGCCAGAGCAGGAGCGCAGGCCCTCGGTCAAAGCAAATATTAAGGGATAACAATAAGAATGCAAATCTGAAAGCACGCTGATAAATAAATGTCAAAATCAAGTAGTTCTGAGTTTGGTTTTGATTTTCCTGCTGGATCTACATTGTGCTGCTTGCTTAAAGAGTAACTAATGTTTATTTTTATCCTGGAGTGTGTATTTAGGGAACAACTTCAGAATCAGGCCAGCAATTAGTAACACTTTGAATACCCTGGCACTCTGAATGGTAGCAATATAATAAGGTTCCTCTCTTTTTACATCACAAATGGATCCTAATGGTCAGCATCTTTTTTTTCTGGAAGGCAAGAAATCTTACAATTGTATCTTCTCTTCCTCCTTTTTAGGTCAGCTCTGAGATGCTGGGAAAAATCCCCATCCTAAAAAGTCTTCGATACAGAGAGGCACAGGCTGGCAAGGATGTCACCCTCCGAGACGAGCGTTCAGACTCAGCAAATGCCAACACACCAGCAGCCTTAAACGACAAGGCGACGGCTGAGAATACAAGACCTCAGGCTGCACTGGGCTCAGCTCAACTAGGGCAACATTCTGTTGAAAGTCAAGCTTTAAGTCCCAAATTAGAGGGATCTGGCAAAATTACTACTGTGTATGTGGGGAACATACCTCCTGGCGTAAGAGTGGGCGAGCTGAAATGCGCTTTAAGGGAATTCCACGCAACCCCTTTACGACTGAATTGGCAAGGAGCACAGCGCAGGGCTTTTCTCGATTACAAGGATAAAGCAGCCGCAGAAAGTGCCGTATCCTCCTTGAAAGGCTTGAGCCTCGGGGGTAATACTTTGCGAGTTGAGCTGGCCAAGAATCAGAGAAAGGAAGGGCGAGTAGAAATCGATAGTCAGAAATCCATATGAATCAGAAATGAGTATGAGTAGGGGGGGAAAAAAAAGGCAAGTTTTTATTGTTCGCTGAGAAGCCAACCTAAGTTTTCAAGGATATTGGGGTATCTTCTGATTTTTGCAGGCTGCACAAAGTGAAAAGACGGCTTTTCAAACAAATGAGGTGGACCTTTAACAGCCCAACTTTCCCACCTCGTTCCTGCAGTTGTACCTGCAAAGTGTGTCTGTTGAGACATGACAGAGGGGACACTTCTCTAAATGGTTATCTATAAAGTCCCCATGTTCTTCTGAAATTACATTAATGGTGATCACTGTAGTGGAAATTAAAAGGGAACAGACCCTGATCATAATGTGGAGGTGACCAATCTGGTACAGAGTTGTTTGAAAAGCTGCTGGAGATGGTAGCAAAGCCTGTTCCTGCTGTGCCTTTGTCACCACCAGCGTGGTCTTCCTGCTCACACTACATCAGGCAGCAGTGAAGGTTAGATGAGCAGCACTGGCAGCTTCTCCTCATCAGAGTGCTATCAGGTGCTGGCTTGAGCAGTGAGATTTGTACATGTGAACATTCATTCAGAGTGTAAAGGAAAAATATGATTTATTTAGTATGGCATTTATTACTTTTTTTTTCCCCCTTTGGTTTCCTATTCCTGAAAAACAAGTTGAATTTTGGCTGAACCATCCTTTCTAAACAGAAGCACTTTTGCCATTGATGCTGGGCACATAGTCAAAGTAAGCATCTAAATGGATATTATTTTTTTTTTTTTATGTATGAGTTGGAAACTTCTTTTAGCCAGAGGGTACTGTTAAGTATATTTTAAGCACATTATTATGCTTCAAGGGTCAGACAAGTCTTACAGTATTAAATAAAAAGTTCTCATCGTTATCGTGTACTCTACAGAGGAGCTCAAGGAAAGCATTGCTTCAACTTCTTGTAAGGTCAGCAAAGGAAAGGTTTGGGAAAAAAAATAAAAACAGTGCCATGTTCTAAAATGCTTTTTTTTTTTCTCCAGCTCAAAAATGTTTTCAGTATCACTTAGTCTGAATTAAAACACAAGCACCACGGAGTCTCGCTGCGTCTTTTTCCAGCAGTTGCGCGCTTCAAGGGTAAGAGTCAGGGGTTATGTTACTACTTAAACATACTCATTACATCATGAGCTTAGAAAGCAAAGAAAAGAAAAGCAAAAATAATTACACATCACTGCCTTCCACTTCCAAGTGATGGCAAATTAAGTAACATGATCGTTTGATGTTCTTTTTGACTTTCACAGATGAGATGCCCAGGTAACCTTTAGAACTTAAAAAGCAGTTACTCTGCCAGTGAAAACTTCCATCATCTCAAGCTTCCCCTGGTGCATTACAGATTGAACCAGCCTTTTCTGGTCAATTTTGTGAGAATTTCATCCTCTACCTTTTTTCCTTTCTTAACAGCTGAACACATAAATGTATATGGGGTGAAAGTTAGGAGATAAGCTTTGCTCTCAACACTGCGTGCAGTCAGTGGCCAGCTTTGTTCAGACAAACATGTCGAGATGGTTCTCTGCTTGCAGTGGTGGCTTTGTGCATAACTCACAGGGTGGGCTGCAGCCAGAGCTCTGCAGGACCCTTCCAGCCCCTCTTTCTGGTACTGTAGGGCCACTTTTCACAGTACTTAATAGTTTGTTACTTTCCCGACAGATCATTAACAATCCAAACTGCACTGTGGAGAAGATAATAGACAGAGAGGTATAGAAGTGTAGTTAGGCTCAGAGAATAAAAATAATTACTGTAAGCTTAAGCAAATGTGCCATTCATTAGTATTTTGAATTGGTAGCAGCTGAAGGGCAGGTACAAGTCCATTTCTGTCATCTCTGCTTCAAGAGCAGCAATGTGCAGGGAAGGAATTGGTGCAGGCAGCTGTTTGGAAGAGAGCCTGAAGCTGCAGAAGGCTCACCAGGGTTCAGAGCTTATACAGAGGTTTCGTAGTAAGGGGTGGCCTGGAGATGCAACAGCAGCCCTTAGAAATCACCTGGAAGTTGCTATGGGGTTCCCACGGGGAAAATAAGAACTTGAGTTATTTCTATCCTGGAAAAACAAAACAAACAGCGTGATGTGCAGGAAAGCTGATGTGTGAGCTTACCTGTGAGGAGGAGGGTGTAGCTCCTGCTTTTTGAGTGCAGCAAGTACCAGCACAGCTGGACTTGCAGCCTCCATGCTCTGAAGTCAAGGTGATTTCTGTCTTGGACAGCAAGGGAAGCAGCAGTGACAAGGATGGGCCCTTCCTGCTGCTTGGGAAGTGGCTCATCTTTAGCTGAAAGACATTTCAATGCGAGATGCTAAATTGCTATTTAATTAAATAATGCAAGACTGCCCAAGGCAGATGCCTCCATGGTCCTCTGGTGTCTTTAGCTGTATGATGTGGACTTTTTCTTGTGGGCTGACCGAGTTCCTACTTGAGGAAACAAGAGATTTTAAAGAAAAAAGTGAATGGGGCAGCCTGCATCTCTTAGATCTATTGTTTCAGGCTCTCTGCATGCTCAGGAAGACATTGGTTATACATGAGTTGCTTCTGACTTTTCTCTAAATCCACAAAACTCTGAAATGTAATAAATTCTAGTGAAACCTTGGACTCTGAACTCACCATGTAACTCAGGGAACTGAAGCCTGCTTATGTTTTACTTTGGCCCAGACCAAGACTCTGCAAGATATTTTACTGACAATCAAACCATAAAGTCCATGTCCCAAAGAATTTACAGCCTGAATTAAAAGGCTCCAAATAGGAGAATTGTTCTTCAAGTAATGGTTCTTCATTCTGTACCTGTTGGAGTTGCAGCCCTGCCCTTAGCACAGAGGTTGAATTTGGCCATGTCTATGCAGATACAGTTTGTGTCTCACCTCGGGTGGATACCAGCCCTTACATCTCCTCTTTCTTGCTATGGTTCCAGCACCAGTTTAGGACTTCAGAGGCTGAGTAGCTTCAAGCCAGTTCTCTGTAATGGCCCTTTTGTGACCGGTCATTCTTGGAGCAATGGGGAGAAGGTTTCTTCAAGCACTAAACCCCCACCCTTTTTCTGTAAGAACAGTGGGACATCGTCACTTAGGACTCTCATGATAAAAACATCTCCAGTAACAAAGAACTGCCTGGATGCTGCAGAAAGGTCTGAAATGCTGGTGATAGATGGGCTGTCTGCTTTTAATAGGGACTGGAGCGATCCCTAACACAGGCTTCATTTTAGCTCACTTGCAGCAGCAGAGGAACCCGTGTTTCACTGCTGTGCGATGAGAAGAAAAGTTCAACAGTACAATGGGAAATACTTTACTGAGCCAACTTTGTTCAGAAGTAATTAAAAATGAGGCCTTTCTATTCTCTGTGCAGCCCGATGTCCTCGCTTGTCATGTGGTTTGGTGCATTCTTTCCAGCTCCTTTCATGGCACAAACAAGTTGGGATGTTGTTATTGCAGGCCCCTCTTTTTGAGGGTTTGGTGGGGAAAGATGCTGAACAGCTCCAGAGACCGGTCAGCGTGAGCAAACCCAGCTCCACCGCTCTCCTGTGGCAACTGGGACGGCGTGGGATCCGGCAGCGACCACCCTAGGTGTGACATGAGCTTCCCAAGGCAACCCTGCCCCTCTTCCAATCTCTGCTCAGGGGAAGAGACAGAGAGAGAAAACTCCATCGGGTGAGCAGAGCCTCTACTAGATCCATTCTGCTCAAGAAGGTGGTCACTTTGGAGGGGGATTTTCTTTTGTCGAATGATGTTAAGTCACAGCGTGGTGTGTGGCGCAGAGCAGTGAGGCAACATGGTAATCTGCTAACAATAAAAGCGAGGTGGCTAACTGCCACTCGGAGCTGAAAACTATACAATCGTGAGGGTTTTCCTTCAGCCGGCTACATCCATGCATTTCCTGGAACACGGACAAGGCCACACAGCTTCAATCCACCAAAGGCAACGGCGAGTAAACAAGTCATGTTGCTCTGTAGTCTTTGCTGAGTGACAAGAGTTAGAGAGTGTTTGTTTCCATGGAGAGAAAAGGGAAAAAAAAAAAATACCCCCCCCTCAAATCTCACCATCAGGGTGGGAGGGCAGTAAAGCCTCTTCTGGGTCCTACAGCCAGGTCCAGCCCGCCAGCAGCTCCAGTCCCATTGGTGCCTGTCTCCTCCCAGAAAGCAGACATTAAGGACAGAGGCTTTAGCCCATTATCTTTGGAGACCAATAAAATATCTCAGAAGAGAGATGGTGTATTACTGTCTTAAGTCAGGCCTTTTTTTTTTTTCCACTTCATCATTTTCCACTGCTCCAGAGGGAGAAACATGTTTTTAGGGGACTTCATCTTCTACCACTCCAGAGAGAGAAACAAATGTATTTAGGGCAGTATTTCCATTGAAAAAAAACAAGCACTGGGGCTGCATTTTAACTCCACAACTGCAGCACGGGGTGAGGAGGTAGAGGAAAAGCGTGTGCTGGGATTTCTCTCGTTCCGGTTCCTCAGAAGGAACAGCTCCATGCAGCAGTTCTGGCTCAGGAGGAAACATCTGTGACTGTGGCCACATTACTCCAGCCAACATACCCCTCTGCAAGGTAGGCTGTAGTGTACAAACGCTTTTATTTCCTCATTGCCATCTATTAAATATTATCTCCTTGCAAGAAAAGTGCACCATTTCCCATGTTTTCATGGGTAACGTCCGTGATGTCTGCTATAAACATCATGAAACATTTCCCTGCCCCTACACTGACATAGGTATAAAAGTCACTGCTTTTCATCTTTCAAAGCACTGCAGAAATGTTTAGGGTCGTGTATCCTGCCATTGTTCTGGGCTGGGCATCCCACTGAAGTCACTGGGAGAAATGAGTTCAGGATATGGACCTATCTAGTCAATCTTTACGGTGGCCCCGGTTACAACCACGTTTTACAGAGGGGAAAATGAGGAAGGTAAGAGATGGCTCCTGATAGACTAGATCCAACTGGTCATTCCCACCACTCTGGAAAACAACTGGAGAGAACAGCCTAGAAACTCATCAGAAGCTCACAGAGGGAAAAAAAAAAACAAAACAAACACCCCATAGCACAGTAGCCTTTGGACCCTTCGATGTGACAAGCACCTGAGGTCCTGCAGGGCTGTCTTGTTTCCCAACACAGAGCTGCAGCATCGTGGCCACTGACTCCACACTATGGCCAGCCCTGCTGTGGCTGGGAAGTGTGTGATCCTGCAGGTCCTCCTGCTCCAGAAAAGCCTTCCAGTCAGGGTACCCCACATAAGCCTCTTTCCAAGCCAGGGATGTAAACCACAGTTCTCTCCCTCCGGGAGACATCAAGATGAAACCTGAGCTACTTACCCCAAAAGGTGCCTCCTCGAGGGGTCTAGCAGGTCACAGGAGTATGTTACGGTCCACCCATCCCATGCAGGAACACAGGGAGCTAAACCAGGCTGATTTTCTTTCTCTAGGGAACAGACAAACACACAGAACTGGTGAATGGGAAGGGGGAAAGGGCACAGAAAGAAGGAACACGGTCATGAAACGCTGCAAAAACTACATTTCCAGGCATTAGAGTATCCATTGCTGCCACTCCTTAGTACTTTTGAGTGAATAATTGTTCAGGCGAGAGTAATACCTGCAGTTTTCCAGAGGGATATCATGTTTTCAGAGTGTTTCCAGGCACCTGCACTTCTCTGACTCCTCAGCGTGGTGTTTCCAGCTCTGAAGGAGGCAATTACTCGGGTGGCTGCTCTGCAGTGGCTTTTCTTTGCCACCACAGAGGAGCACAATTACCGTAGCAAGTTCTGCTCTGAGTGAACTCTGGGTACTGTTAAGTCCCTGCAAAACTTTCCAGGCCCTGTCATGTTGCTTTCCCAGGTGTGTTTGCTTATTTTTTCAGTAATTAGCCTGGAGCTGAGCTGAGCCACGGAACTGCACTTTCTGTACCGTTCTGGGTCTTTCAACTCCTGTTGCTTTAAATAAAGGAGCTCCTATGTTCAAGCTCATAGATTAACACCACTGTAAAAACTACTGAAGTCAAGTGGCACTGCCAGTGTCCCCGTATCTCTTTTCATACTTAAACAGAGATGGTTTGATCTCTAGAATCACAGAATGTTCAGGGGTTGGAAGAGACCTCTGGAGATCATCGAGTCCAACCCCCCCTGACAGAGCAGGGTCACCTAGATCAGGTCACACAGGAACATGTCCAGGTGGGGTTTGAACGTCTCCAGAGCAGGAGACTCCACACCCTCCCTGGGCAGCCTGTTCCAGTTCTGTCACCCTC
>JANHFX010011563.1:0-23434 GCA_027560015.1 Chloroceryle amazona | reverse complement strand
GAGCCGTCGCCCCTCAGCACGGCACTGCCCGGCCCAGACCGGCCAGCCCGGGCTGGAGGGCCCAGCACCACGACCACAACGACGCCCCCGGGCGCCCACAACGAGTGCCGGCGGCGCAGCTGCATGCGCCGGCGGTGGGTGATCAGCCTCCGCGGCGGGAAGGCGGGAATCGCCAGACCCCGCCGGCGACACCCCTCTCCGCCGGGCGAGGCCGGAGCAGAAGCAAAACCCCAGAGACAGGGCAGCGCCCCGTCAGCGGAAACATCGGGGTCCCGGCAGAAACCCTAGCCTGACCTTCCCTCAGTTGCCCGTGTGTCTCCCTCATCCCTCAACTACCACCTCACTTCATTAACCTGGAAAAACTTCTCACCCCAGGGCAACCTCATTTTCCTACGTCCTGAGGTCATCTAGTTCAACCTCCCAGCTCAAGCAGATTACCTACAGCCAGTTGCCCAGTACCATGACCAGACTTTTGAGTACCTCCAAGGCTGGAGACTCCACCATCTCTCTGGCAACCTGTGCCAGTTTTCAGTCATTCTCACAGAAAAAAGTGTTTCCTGATCTTCAGAGGAAACCTCCCGTGTTTCATTTTGTGCCTAATTGTCTCTGGTCCTGCCACCGGGCAACAGTGGAAAGAGCTTGTCTCTCTCTTCTTTGCACCTTCCTTTCAAATATTCCTGTATGTTGATAAGATGCACCCCAAGCCTTCTCCAGGCTAAAAGTCAGTCTCAGATCTCTCAGCCTTTTCTCATGTGTGAGATGCTCCGGTCCCTTAATCATCTTTGTGGCCCTTCATTGGACTGTCTCCAATATATCCATGTCTCTCTTTTACTGAGGAGCCCAGCACTGGACGCAGCACTCCAGGCATGGCCTCACCACTGCTGAGTAAATAGGAAGGATCACCTCCCTCAACCTGCTGGCCGTACTTTGCCTAATGCAGCCTAGGGTCTGAGCAATCTGATCTAGTTAAAGATGTCCCTGCTCACTGCAGGGGGATCAGACTAGATGGCCTTTAAAGGTCCCTTCCAACACAAACGATTCTATGATTCTTTGAGGCAAAGACACATGGCTGGCTCATGTTCAATTTGATGTCCACCATGACCTCCAGGTCCCTTTTTGCCCAGCTGCTTTCCACCTGTGTGGCCCCCATCTTATACTGATGCATGAAGTTGTTCCTCCCCAGATCCAGCACTTTGAACATCTTTACAAACTTCACATAGTTCCTGTCAGCCCATTTATCCAGCCTGTCAAAGTCCCTCTGAATCACAGCTTGACCCTCTGGTGTGTCAGACATTCTTCCCAGTTTTGTGTCATCAGCAAACTTGCTGAGGGTACACTGCCCCACCATCCAGATCATTAACAAAGATGTTAAACAGAACTGGACCCATTATTGGCTCCTGGGGTATACCACTTGTTACTGGCCTCCAACTAGACTTTGTGCCACCACTCTCTGGGCCCAAACAGTTATCCAGTTTTCAATCCACCTCACTGTCTGCTCATCCAGCCCATAGTTGAACATCTTGCTTATAAGGGTGTTGTGGGACACAGTGCCAAAGGCCTTCAAGACCAGGTAGAATATATCTACTGTTCAACCTTCACCTACAAAAGCCAGTCATTTAATTGTAGAAGTTTATCAAGCTGGTCAAACATGACTTCCCCTTGGTGAAGCCATGCTTACTACCCTTGATGATATTCTAATTGTTCAGGTATCTGGAACTGGTTTCCAGGATTAACTTCTTCATCACCTTCCTAGATATCAAGGTGAGGCTGACTGGCCTACAGTTCCCTGGGTCCTCCTTCTTGCCCCAGTTAAGGCACTCCTTCTTAAGATAGGAGTAACATTTGCTTTTGAGGGTGGGAGGCCAGTCTTTGGATAATCCTCCCAGTCATGATCATCGACCAAAGATTGAGAGTGGCCTTGCAATGGCACTACCAGCTCCCTCTGACCTTGTGGGCACTCTTTGAAGAGACCAAGATCTCTGAAGAGGCTGAAGTCTGCTCTCCTGAAGTCCAGGGTCGTGACCTTTCTTTTTATCCTCCTTCCTCCCCTGAAAATCCTAAACTCCACTATCTCATGGTCACTGCAGCCAAAGCTGCCTTTGACCTTCCCCAACAAGACCCTCATTGTTGGCAAGCATGAGGTCCATCAGAGCATCTCTTCTTGTTGGCTCCTTTACAATCGCTTGGAGGAGGAAATTGCTGTCAACCTCCTGTATTGCTTATGTCCTGCTGTGTTGTCACTCCAGCAGATACTGGGGTGAAGCACATCTGTCACCTTTTCAATCTTAATAAGGTGAACTTATTTTGTAGTTGTAAGTCCTTGGGGGGAGCAGAAGCCTTCCTCTTAATTTTAGAAGCTTCTATGTTTCACCTTTTCCAGAGGTTGTACTTACCTTCATATTAGGGGTGGACACCGCTTACTTTTCTACTTGGCTTGCGAGTTCTTTGAGCTGTTTTGTCTCAGGGAAGATTCTGCCTATCTTCCTTCATCTTCTCTGAAGCTGTGCAGCCTGCTCATTTCCTCCTGTAACTCCTCCACGTGGTGGCACAGCTCCTCAGAGAGAGCACACACCTCCTGCAGGACAGTGGGACATTGCTCCTGGCACTGAATGGCATCCCCAGGACCTGGGGCTTGGAGGGCTGCAGCCCTTGTCTGGAACTGGGTCTGTGGTGCAGCCTCTGCCTTAGCAGGGACAGCTGCTCCAACACCTGCTGGGGAAACCATTCTGTGGTGTCACCAGCATATCTGAGACTATCACAGTGATACTAACTCAACGGATGCCCCCTTCGTTGTGCCTTTCTGCAAAGTGTGTTGTGCAAACTGCTGCAGCTGTTTAAAAGATTGTATATTGCAGCAGTGCTTGGACTTGTCGCTCTTGGAGCGGTCTCTGGTTTGGTGGGTAGCACAGCAAAGAAACACGCTGAATATCATGCTGAAAATCATTATTACAGTAACAAGGCCAACTGCTCCAATTACATTCAATTGCAAATTAAATACGTCTTTAGTGGCCTCAAGGCAAGATATTACAGTAAATGACTGGAGCAAGGCCTTTGTCAGACAGGTGTCCAAGAAATAAGGCTCAACAGGTCCTGTAACAGCACAACAGTTGAGGGGGAATGCCTGCCAGCTCCCTGTGCCTCAGCCCCTTTCTCCAGCTGGATGAGCTGCAGTCTTCCCGCTTCCCTCTTGCAGGCCTCCAGCATGTGCCACCTCAGAGGAGCAGTGCAACTCCCAGTCCAGCCCCAGCCAAATATTTGAGATGGTCAAGCTTCAAGCACCACAAGGATGCAAACGCAATATAACTCCAAGCCAAAGGACCCCAAAACATCTCAGTCCCCTCCCATTAGGCATTCAGCTCATGTTCTCAAGCTTTCCTCAGAGACAATGCCTAGCAATTTTATTCTTTATTTTCAAAACAATTTGCTGTTGTTTTGAAATCTTTTGGGCAGGAGGTGTTAAAATCCAGCATCGCAAGCTCCAGGATAGGCAATGGCCACACTGTCATGGCCTCTCCAAGTATCTTTACACTTGCAATGCTGGCACCAGGTACCCAGTGCTCCGCATCTCTCACAGAGCATGTCACTGAGATGACAGGACATAGGTCCGAAGGTGAACAGGATTTTAAACTCAAACATACTTATTCCTCAAGTAGGTGTTCACTAGAAAGCTGTCATGTCCCAAAACCCCTGAACCCTCTATTGAAACAAACATCCAGCCAAGGGTACTCAGGATTATCAACACTGACCTTTACAGCTCCTACCAGCACAACACTGGCAGTCATCACCGCTTTGTGCCATTGCCTGCCTCTTTGCCAGCTCATTCCTTCCATCATCTGCCCCCATGCAGCAGCCACCCTGAGCATGGCACGAGCAGGTAACAGGCTGGCTGCTCCTGTTACCCAGCACGGTGAGGCAAAGCTGGCAGGCTTGAAACAAAGTACTCACTTTTGGCTTCTTTTGGGCCACATCCTTCCAGAGCTCTGAAAGTCCTTTTTATCCCAGAATCAATGCAGCCCCCAGCCCCCACTGAGCAGGAAATGCAGCAGGAACTACCGAGCTGTCGCTTACCCATTAGATGAGATAAAAACACTTCAGTGCACTCTGATTCTAGTCCAAGCATGGCATTTAATGAATGCTCATGTCATTTTTCACTTTGTTGCTGGTAATTTGGCTGTCTTAGCATGCAGGTGGCTTACTATAAGTGGGTAACTAAAAGCCTTTCAGATCTCCTGACCCTGGCACATCCAGCTCCCAAATCTTAGAAACTGAATCCAGTGTCTGAAGCAGCCTAGTCACATCAAAGTGAGTGTAAAAACACCCTCATGTCTTACACAGTTTGGAATCACAGGGAAGGAAACCACACGGGCATGGCAGCAAGCACACTTTCTATGAGGCTCATGGTGCTCTCTGGATTTATTTTGACGTTATACATCAATCTGAGACCAAGCAACAAAGGGGAAGCATGAAAGGAGAAGATACATCTTGGGCAAGACAATTAAATAAAATTAGTGGCAACATCGGTGGCCAGGTTAGCACTGCCAGCAGAGATGGGCAACACCAGTTCTCTTTAAAAACAGCATGAACTTAAGCCCGGCACAGCCCTTGTGTCTTCATTTTACTCTCCCTGGAATGGGTACAGCTGGCTTGGCTCTCTTCTGAGGTAGTGACAGCTTTATAGTCAAAGGATTGCCATTTCTCATTTGATCTCCTCCAGACTCCCTACCTGGTGTATATTCTCCAACAACGTTCAGAGCACTGGTAAAGGGGCTTTACAGTTGTGCTAAATGCTTTTAGCAGCTTCAAAGCAGCTCGATTTTTTTTTTTCTTGGTACTACCATTCTCTGGGCTTTTGTGTTCTTCCCTAAAATTGTTCAATTTCACAGCTACGTCTGTTAGGCAGAATCAGAAAGTGAGCGTGCATTTCAGGCTGGCAAAACTGAAAACCCTTCTGCCGGCTTCCCCTGTAAGTTACTGTAACAGCTTTTTGCCTTTGGGAAATTCAGACAGCTTTCCAATTTCAATTTAAGGGTCACTTTTTGTTCCAAGATACTTGCAAACAAATACTACTGAGGTAGAGGAATGAGGTGATAGCTAAGGGAAAGAATTTGTTGCCTAGGACTTGTTAATTAATAAGAAATTAACCACAGGGTCTAATCTCAACAGAAATGTAACTTATTTTGAAACAAACAAACAAAAAAGCAACATGTTAACTTGAAACATGCTGGCAAGATGTTTTATTCTCCTGAATACAGCAAACCTGGATTCACCCATGAGGTGAAAGTGATCTATTGCCCTTGCTCAGCAGACTAAGAAAGTAAACAATAAGCAAAGCAAATAAGCAAAATAAGCAGTGAGATGTTAAGTGTTTGCAGTGTCACCAGTATCAGGAAAAGGGTTTAACCCTTCTTCCTTTGCACAGTGACATTGTCCAGCCAACGAAAGGGGATCTGTGCCCTTTCTTAGATCAGAAGGAAAAACCCACTTTCAGACTGTCCCGTTACATGGATGCCTGACTCTCTGGGACACAGACTGGCTGACACAGCAGCCAAGTGGCACAGCATGCAACTTAACAGCATCTTCTATGAACTGTGCATCCTTTGGGCACCTCATCCCCTCCAAAAAGCAGGGCTCGAAAATTCCCCTGCCCAGCCTCTCCTTCCTTAGGCACAAGAAAAGACTTAGCATCTCCCTTGTTACAGTGAATTTACTTCAGAGCCTTCGACAAGCTTTACACAAGCCTATTTTCTGACTTAGCCTTTTTAATATGGGGGCACTGTGAAACATTTTGATTGTACCAGGAAGGGGCGGGTACCTGCCGTACTCTTGTGTAGCCTAGGCACATGGCCATTCTCTTGCCAAAATGCACAGTTTTTGCTTTCATCCGAAATTCTGCTGGGGAAGATGTACATTAAACACTTCACAACGTGTGATCTGGAGCAATTAATGCCTTCCAGGATACTCTGTAAATAGAAGGGAACAGAATCTGCTCTATTTAGAGCCCAGAAGCAGGAGCAAGAGCAAGATTTTCTCTGTGACTTTGAGCCTTTCTTGATCTTGCTGTATCAGCTGGTTCACCTTTGAGGAGGGCGCACTGCCCACCTGGGATACAGCCCTGTTACCAGTCCTGCTTGTTTCCCATCCTCTGCTGTAAGGTACAGTGGAAGAGGAAGCACAAGGTGTACTTTCCTTCTCCAGTTTCCACATGTCCCTGCTGCCTCCCATCCCCAAAGATTTACCTTTCTCTCCTCACTAAAGCAGAGTTAATTGCTGCATTAAGAGACAGGCCACTCTCCCACAGGAGGCTCTGACAACAAATCTCAGCAGACTCTTAGAGGGCAGAGGAAAACAAAGCTATAGTGAATTTGTTTAAGGGGCCGGAATAACCTTTAATAGAGCCACCTGGGGCAAGGAAGCAGACAGCTCTCCAGATTAAAGCCCTTGGACATTTCCTTACAGTCTAGGGGATAGAGCTTCTCACTCGGGAGGAATAGCAACCCAGTCACACTGCTCTGATGGAGCTAATGTGCAGAGGGATGGTCACAGCCTTCCACTTGCATGATGGGTGACTACTGAGTTCCCAGCCAGGAAGGAGAGAAGACTACACTGGTCATGGATTATTCACATAATTTCAGCTGTACAGCACAACTTGGAGAAACCCTTAACTCTCTGTTGAGCTTATCAACTCAGAGCCTAAGCAGAGATCAAATACCCTTCTGGAAGGGATGGAAAATCTGCAGAAATATAGAAAAGCAGACATCATGAGAGCAGGCAAACCTCAAGCTCTCTGAAGCTTTTTACTAGGGCACAAGGTTACACAGACTAAAGCTCAGTAGAGCCAAGAAGTTTAGTCTTACCTCTGACTGTTTTAGGGATATGACCTGAGCCCAAATAAGGGGCTGCCAAGACCTTGCTATGCTCCCCTTGAATGCACATCAGGGAGCTGAGTACACTAACAGCCTTCAAGACAGGGCCCCCCCACTGTTGAAGGCAGATGAACAGAGAAGCTCAGGGATGGAAGCCAGATTCAACCAGAAGTCCAGATCCTCAGAAAAGCTGATGGCAACAAAGCTGGTCAAGGCCTGCTAATGACAACCATAACTGGACACCATCCAGTGATCACCTGGCAGCTCCAGGTAGAATAGGACCAAATTCAAGTCTAGAAAGCAGTCCATAAATCACAGCCCAAAGCAATAAGAACTGCAATCAACACATCAATCCAGAAACCAGTACTTGTAGCTCAGACAAATAGGGAGGGCTCCAGACTGAGCTTAAATACAGCACCAAGGCCATGGGTGTGGATGAAGGCCTCAGGTGAGCCTGCTTAGAGCAGCTAAGGCCTATTAGTACCCTGAGGACTCTTCTATCATAAGCCTCTCGCCTTACATATGGACTTGAGAAAGTGGAGGGGATTTTCTAGTCCTCAAGAAGTGAAGTGTCTTCACTGGGAAGAACCCAGAGATGGTTTATACCTCTCCTTGCTAAACTGAAAAGCCGTGTTATCTTCAGAGGAAACCTTGCATTCTGTAATAGTTGGCTAAACTGGGATGGGGTTATCTTCAGAGCAGAGGGAGCAGCCTATACTGAAGAGGGCTGGTGTGTGTTGACTCTAAGGAGCTATGCATCGGCTCTTGGGGACTACTGGCATTCCTACATTTGTGTTTCCATATTGTTTGATGGGACTGAAACTCCTCAGCGTCTTTTACAAAGGACAGTTACTTTCAGATCTCTCTGAGCACTAGATAACCCAAAGAAGAAACTCGCCACCACTCCTGGGTTCCCCCCACAGCTTCACCTCAGTTTTAGAGGGAAGTGACTTGCAAGATGAGCAGAAAGGAGGACATTCCCCTTCCAAAGAGCTTTTGTTGCGAAGATGCAGTACTCAGCAGCCCCTCGAGGCTCCCCAGAGACATTTAGTTGTGGCCTAGGAGCATGCTGGATGGCTGGAGTCATTGGCAGACCAGTGCTCCATGATAATGGAGACATTAAATCAGTCACGGCAGCAAGAACAGCATAATAGATGCAAAATGCAGCAGAAGCCTGATCTGATTTTGGCTCTGCCTTTTTCAGTGGAAAAGTATTTTAGGAGATGGAAAAATACTAGGACGTACAGAGCGCATCCTCCCTGCAGGATGGCATGAGGGGTAGCTGTCTGCAGGGAATTGCCTATATCTGTAGGTACACACCTTCTGTAAGCATATTTCCATACTGTCTTCAGAGCTCAGTAACCACACACTGGAATTCGGGTCCTCAGGTCAGTCAAGGTCAATAAAGACAGAGCTATAAGCACCTGAAATGGCCCTCCTGGTTGAACTGCAACAGATTGCCCTTCTCTAGGACAGGAAGATGACACTATCCAGAAGAACTGCTACATCCTACAGTTACACTGGGAAAGTTCTTGTCAACTGGTTTCTAGACAGTTTCCTTTAGTAAACACAATAGGAGATGGACAGAGCGGATTCCAGACAAGGTCTGGCATGGGGGAAAGTGAAGCACTGCTGGTCCAGAAATGCTGCATGTGCTAATTTTTCCAAGTGTCTTTGGCATTCATTGGAGGGGAAAAAAAAATTCTTACTGGAGGTAGAACTTCCCCTATTCAAGGGGCATCTGCCATTTGACAAGCAGACTCAGAAACAGCCATTGTATCCATTCCTGGATACAACCCAGGACTTGCAGATGTACTGTGTTGGTTTATGATCACAGTAAAGGCAGAAGCTGTCAAGACTCTAAACCCTGTCAGTAGGTAGGAAAGAGCTCACAGGGAGGGAGGGGGCTCATTTCCCCCTTTTTCCCAGATCACACACCCTCACGCTTTAGCTGGTTACCTGCAGACAGCTGCTCACGTACCGGAAGGAGGCGTGTTGGCGTTGTGTGTATGTGTGTCTGTACATGCTCTGTTCTGTGCTAAGGTCAAACAGCTTTTTATAAGATGCTGAGAGCCATGCTGTTTCCTCAGGAGTGTGCACACAGCATGCCCAGATTAAACTGAATCAGGGTCTGGCCCATCATGCCTTTTTCAAATCGAGATAGTCTTCTAAGCCAGCCTCACACAGCATTTGCCAACGCTCACAATCCCAAGGAGGAAATGACCACTATAAGAGATGCTGCTCTGCTTTGCAAGGAGCACCCTCATTATCTGAGCACAGGCACAGCCTGCTACGGACAAATCTCACCTCCCAAGACTCTCGCTTTTCCCCCAGGTTGTCAGAGGCAGTGTGCAATGTTTGAATCAGAGCAGTGAGAAGCCAAGTGCTCGAGCTTAGCTAAACTCAAGGTTGTCAGGGGAGCAACGCCTCTTTTTATGAGAGCATGGTTTGGCTTGCCGATCTCCAGATCCCTGTGGTAAAACCCTTGCTACATTTGGCTGGAACATGCCCCTGGCAAGGCAGTCCCTGTTCAAAGCAGCATGTGTTCACCCCTGTCTGTACCCCTGTCCAGACCAGACACCTGATACAGTCAACAGCCAGAGCTTGCTCTAGGGAACCTGAAAAGCTCAGTGGCCGTGAGAGGAAGAACATGCCTTCAGAGTGGCATTAACACTCCACAGAGCAGCTGATGCCAACATTAGCAAGGGTGCAGCTGCAAGAATTCATTGCTCTGCTGGATGCTGGCAACGCAAGGTGGGAAGGCACAACTGCCTTTGTAGTGAGGGTTCAGAAGGAGGCAGAGCAAGCAAAGTGACAAATGAATGACTCCAATAATGGCATCTCTTTGTTGTCACTGCTCACGCTGTGTGCTAAGTGAGGCGGGACCAGAGCACGGGAGGTAGAAGCTGTAGGACAAAACTCAAGGGTGACTGTCAACCACCCTGTCCAGCAGCAGGGCAAGGAGCTGGGAAAATCATGAGTCCCCTTTTGTTCCCGTGTCTTCTCTCATGGTTTGCACTGACATGCTTGACCATATATTTAACTCTGTGTGGGTCACTACAGGCATAGCAGAGGCTTCAGAAGATTGCAGTGTGTAGGAAGCATTTTGTATTTCTCTAGTGTGACAGAAAAATGCTCTTCCCCTGCTCAGTGCTCATCCTTGCAACACACACCTTGTTTCCTTGAAGCATTTCATCCCTTGTTACTGCTGTTTTTCCTGTCTCAGGGACAGCACTTTCCCCAGTCAGGCATGTGAATTACCACTGAGCTGGGCACAGCCGGCAAGTGCTGGCAGGTGCTCTCCCCAGGGATGTTCTCTGACCATTAGGAGGTGAGGCACTAACAGCCCTGTGCTCAGCCCTGAGGAACCACATACTGGGCCCCACCATGTGGTTTCAGGCACACAGCAGCTCTGCCATCCCCAGCACATGCCTGAACCAGGCACACATTCAGGGAGCAAAGGACTAGTGCAGGCACGAAAGATATGGCAGAAAAGTATCTCTAGAGGCTGCCTGCAGAAATCCCTGGTAGACAGAGACCCAGCGGGAAAGGAAAAAAACCCCAGCCAAAACAGTTAAACAAATACACAGAGGGGAGCTGGCAGACACAAAAGGCAACACACAGAGCCAGTTTCAGGCCGAGTCATATGCTAAGCCCCCAGCAGGGTTCAAGCACTGCCAGCTCCCAATAATAACCAGGCTGAGAGGACACGCACATATGCACATCACCATGACAAACCCCACAGTGCTGACAGCCAGGACCTGTCTGCTTGGCCAGCACAGAATTGCAGCAGCCAGCTCACCAATTTTCTCAAGCACAGGTGGTAGGAGGCTAGAGGTGACTTACAGTCCCCTAAGTCTATCAAGGCAAAGCATGTTCACTGCAGACCTCATCTGCATCATGGAGACTGTTTACTGCTTCTCCCAGACTGGAATCCAAAGACTAACCAAGATATAAGATCAAAGCTTGTCTAACCCAACAGAGGGAAAGGGAGGTGGGAGGTAAGTACTGGGACAGGACAGCCTCAAAGGGATACTAACATTATCAGGAGAAAGTCCCACAGAGGGATCAGTGCTCCAATACGCAGGCAAGATGGGAAGGAGCCACTGGAGGCAGGCCCTTGGTGGAAAAGGCACTGTTCACGACACTGCCCTGTGGACAGTGCCCTGATATCGATCCCTGCTGAAGATGTGCAATAGCTGAGACCAGCACCGGCAGTTTCTACTAACCTGAAGAACAAACATGGGATGTGTTTGTACTCAAACCCAACCCCACAAACTGCTGAGCAGCTGTTCCAGCATACAAGTTGCTCACTTATGCTCTTCCTTCCCCTGTGGCTGCATGAGTTCCAAGAGGAGGAAACACAAAACTAGTGAAAGTCAAATGTATTCAAAATGCACTGTAAGAAAATTGCATGTGAACTCTGAACCCATCCTGTCCTCCCTGAACACCTCCAGCTCAGGACTACTCCATTGCTACTCCCCCAAAACAGCACCACAAGTGCTTCACCCTTCACACATGGGTGTGAGAGAAGGTGTTCGGTTTAGGTGCCAGCACTTTGATCCAGCCATAAATTCACATCTGCTGACAGCTGCACAGGAACATCCAGTAAACCTGGGGAAGCCCCTTCCCTAAGGTTTGTGGACATTCTCCATCACGTACTGAAGGAACTTTCAATGCCTCTACATATCACCACTAATATTAGAAATTTTAATTTATTAAAAATGTTTTATTTCCATTCTCATTTTTCTCCTCCCACCCACCCAACCCCTCTAAAAAGAAACAAGCACAAGATCAGCCTGTGCAGGCACCTGGGGAAATGTCAAGTGTCAGGCAAAAAGGCCTGGAGCTGAGCGACTGTGCACAGAGAGTTGAAAGCAGTCTCAATTATCACCCATCAGGCTGCACAGTTGCCAGAGATGGGAAAAGAGAATCCCCAAGGGCTTGTGCAATCCAAAGGGTGTGGATAAGGCAGACAAATGGTTTTTTGAATGCTCCCACTTGGTTCCTACTGCAGATGAGCCCATAACTAGTGACAAACAAACAAACAGCAAACACGCCCATCTAGGTGGTCAGCGATTCTCTCCCGTTGTGCTTAGTTGGGTGGCAAAACTGAACAAAGTTGCTAAACAGACTTGTCTGAGCATTTAACTACTTAACTCTGTTCTATTTACAAGGTCTTTAGCAGCTCTTCACTCTGTTAATCCATAGGGCAAGAAGCAAGCAAGAGAATGTGCAGCTTAGTCCCTCGGGGTTGGGATCTCTATAGTGCTCCTGGGAGGGCTGCAAGGGGGAGATCTCGTCTCACAGGAGCAGGTGGTGAACTCTGCTGCCAACCTCAGAACTGCTGGACAATCAGCTTCTGCTTCACATCCCGGCTGAACCTGTTCATCTTGAACACTTCGCTGTCATAGAAGGCAGAAAGGTTGTGGATGTTGATCTGCCGAGCCTTGGGGGAGGAGGAGAAGGGAGAAGAGGTAAATGTTTATTAAAAAAAAGAAAAAAGGGAGAGCTATATGGTTTTCCATAGCAGAGGCTGCATAAAATTTGACAGTCAGCAATCTCTGCTCAGCAGGAACCAGAACTGCAGTAGCAGGGGAGACTGCAGGTCAGGAGGAAAGAAGCATTGGCAGAGCTGAGCTGAGCAAAGAGGATGCTGGCTCAGCATCTGCCTGCTCTCAGCTTGTCCTTTTATTTCCACTAGAGCTAGAAGGTAACTACTAACCAAAAGCCCCTGATACCTCACACCCAGCAGGAGACAGTTTTGCAGAAGACCTCTGACTGGGGTGGTGACACTACCAGCACAAAACTGGTGGCTATGGAAATAGTTGCTCTGCACATTTGATGCAAGGAGCAGAAAAGCAGCAACCCAGGAATCAAACACTGCTTTAGTGCCAAGCAAGGTCAACACGCTGCACAAAGAGGCAGAGCCAGGAGCGCAGCCCCTGCACCAGGATGAGGTTGCATTAAGGAGGAGGAAGGTGAGCCTCAGAAGGGATTAGGAAAGTTCATACAAGCAGAGATTTTTTTCTGCTCATTGCTTCTTCAAATGGAGGTGCCAGAGACCAGACTTGTGTCCTCATTCACTCATAAAGCACCAGCAGTACTGCAGGATTTACCACTCTGACCCCAAAGCTTTGTAGGGGTGCATGAGAACTGAGAGGGAAGAGTATGGCATTCTCCAAGAAGAGAGGAGCAGAGACGGACAAGACAGTCCTGATTCTGGGTTAAAATGATTAACACATTTTTTTTCTGGTACCATAACTCAGGAAGGGAAGTTACAAGCCTGAGAACACCTCTGTCTCTGAGGCTGCAGAGAAGAGGAACCAACCCAGAGAAGGCTTGTTACAGTAAGTCCATACCTTATCTACCAGGTCCTTCTCTGGGACTTCTATGGTATCTTGCTGGGCCCCGTAGCGGTTTCTCTGATACATCACCTGCTCTGCAACCAGCTGCTTCAGGATGAACAACAGCAGCTCATTGTTGTCTCGCTTGAATGAAAGGTAGCGGGAGAACGTCTGGGAAGGAGGATGAGAGAAGTCAAGAGGGTCAGGAAATACGTGCTGCATTGTGGTCTCCTGCATCTGACACCAACCAACGCCCTACTCCCACAGAGCCCAAGGGGAACCAAATGATAGTGCTGTCACCTGTGCCCTTGCTGTCTCTTAAGGGACTTCTGCCTTGCCAGGCTGCCACCTTCCCATGCAGTTAAAACACATCCCCATGACAGTCACGACACTTCTTTGCTGGCTGCTCTTACACCCATTAGACATCTCCGGAGGGTCCTTGCCACCAGCCCTGGAGCCTCTCAGGGGCTAGCAGTGTGCTTTGGTGGAAGTGTGGAGGTGTGCTGTCCACACGGTAAGCGGACATAGTAGGGACAGCCCTGGGGATGGCATAGAGCAGCCTCCCATAACCCAGCCTGGCCTGTTCCTCCCCAGCAGACACTCACACTGGGCTGGCTGTTTCCAGCCAAAGAGAGAAGCCATGAGTCGCCCAGACTGAGGGCAGACACTCAGAGTGAATAAATGCCAGGCTGTGGCCAGCCAAGAGCTGTTCGGAGCCAGCCCCTGCCACTCAGAGAAAAGGGCAGACTGTGCATTAAACCACAGTAAGTGCTGCCCTGTGGTTAATTGTCCCCCGAGGACCTCTAGAAAAAAATGTGAAGAAACTAACTGCTTGTTCAGGTTTGATCACCTAGCAGGAGTGGAACTGCTGTGCCAAGACAGCAGAGAAGGTGTCAAAAAAGAAGAGAGATGTGGCAGTGTTTTCAATACAGAGGCTTGAGGCATACGTCTTTCTCAGCCCCAACAAAAACATTGCCCCACCACAGACTAACGAAAGGCAGTCACCTAGTAGTGCCTTCAGACTCGCAGTACTCCTTTTACATGATCCAGGGTGCAGCTACAGCCCTCAGCAAAGTTGGTGCCCACCTTGCGCATGCTCCGCATGACACTGAACTTCTGCGTGTCAATGAAGCTCTCCAGCATCACCCGGATGGCCATGTTGACATCATCTTCCACAACATAGTCCCGCAGATGCATGCGGGCATGAGCCTCAGCCATTCGGATCATCGACTCAATGTGGCGCACTGTGATGGGGATGCTGCCAGTTGCCTAAGTGGGGAGATGAGGAAAAAACTCCTTACTTAAGGATAAAAGATGTGGGGCAAGACAGGTGGCTCCTGGCCACCTGCTTCACACCATATGGAGCTGCTCCTGGACCTTTGAGGACTCTCAGGATAAGGAGGCTCTGCCACCTGCTGGCACATTCTGCACAGAGCCCCCCCCAATTCAACATTTTAATTCATCAGAGCACGAGGGGATGCTGCAAGAGGTCCCTCTTTGCCATTATTCAGTGCCTTTCCGGGAACAGCAATCTCATTTCCTCCAGCAACGTTTATGAGGAGTTAAAGAAACAAAAAGCCAAGAAAAAAAAGAAAAGATGTAGTTTTCCCAAACTCCAAAAATCTCCCTCTAACCTCAACAAATTCCTTTTCCACTTGGAGATCATGAAATCAGCTTGAAAGATCCATCAGGGAAAAGAGAAAGGCATTTCTACATGGAATGCCTCCCTCTAATGTACCAGGAGCATAGGGGTCTGAGTGAACGTGAATGTCTCCTGCCAGACCGGGTGACAATAAGAGGACTTTGCCATGGTGGGCACTGGAACATGTGTCCAGTCCATCAGTCCACAGATCACCGACAGGCAAGACTCTGCATTTAGATGAATAATCATCTGTTCAGCAGACACTGCAGGATCTGCCCGTCTCTCACAAAACCGCAGCGCAGACTTTATAATGGGAATGGCAAAAATGTGTCAACATATGCTGGAGCAGAATCAGGCTGATTTGCAGTCTAGATACATGCTTCTTCCCCCCCTTTCCTCAGTATTCTCACCATAGACTCTTTTCTGAGGTCACTGTACATCCGGGCCACCTTGTCCTGGTCCATCTGGTTGAGTTTGGGGTGGAGCTTCTCTTTGGCATAGATGATGTATTTCCTCAAAATCTCCTGGGGAATGGGTTCAACTCCATATGTGTTGGGAAGAATGACCTCATTGCTGTCTCCATTCACTGCCTCCTTGCTACCTGGGTGGTGCTTGACATGGCTGCCAACAACGAATCGGGCAAGCATTTCATCCTACAAGGGAGCAGTGGATTAACAGACACCAATGACACCCACTAGACAGCAAAACTCAGCAGACAACTGCAGCTGAGCATCCCAACACCAACATCACAAGCTCAGATTGTACCTGCACAGGGTCCACTGTGTCTCTCACCACGCACAGAATATCAAATCGAGAGATAATGGGCTCTGTCAGGTCTACGTTGTCTGAGAAAGTTAACGATGGGTCATATCGCCCACCTAGATCAAAGAGACAAATCTCAAAGTCAGACAGAGGCTCCAGGGCTGAAGCTTTGAAGCAAGCATAGACCTCCTGCACAGAGACTTTACTGCTTGCTTGGTCTGGAGGAACCAGGGAGGGAAAGCTGCACCACAGTCCTTGTAACAGCAGGACTCATGCTGGTGGCCTGAGATGGTCCCATGGTCTCTCAGCACTTACCTATGGGATTAGCAGCAGCAATAACAGTGCAGCGGGCTTGCAAGGATGTGACGATGCCTGCTTTGGAGATAGAAATGCTTTGCTGCTCCATGGCTTCGTGGATGCTGGTCCTATCTTGATCATTCATCTGTGAGAAAGCAATGACAAACTGAACCTATGTCTATAACCATCTCCCAACACACAAAGGGGAATGAGCTCCTGATGCTCTGAAAAAGTAGCAAACAGCACTGTGGACCAGTAAGGGCCTAAGGAAACTGCAGGAGTCTTGGTCAGCTGAGAAATGGCACCACGAGTTATAGTGTCTCCTCAAAGCAGAGGTTACAGGCAGTCCCTCCACAGCTGATCCTTCTCAGAGAGCTGAAGCTAGGCCTCACCTTGTCAAATTCATCAATCAGGCAGACACCTCTGTCAGCCAGCACAAGGGCTCCTGCCTCCAAAGTCCACTCCTTGCTGACCGGGTGTCTCTGGACATAGGCTGTGAGGCCCACAGCAGAAGCACCCTGGCCAGTGGTGAAGATTGCTCTGCTAGATGCCTTCTCTATGTATTTAAGAAATTGTGACTTCGCAGTACCAGGGTCTCCACACAGAAGCACGTTGATGTCACCACGGACTTTGTGCTTGCCACCTACAACAGCAATGGGAGAGACACGTCGGCAGCTGAGTGCATGGCTTGATAGCACCGCTGCCCTGAACACCACAAAGCTGAAGAGAAAGCAAAGAGTGGGCAGGGAAACCACTTTACAGGGTAGCTGAAGGGGAAAAAAGAAAGTCAGCTTTGGAGAAGGTCACATATGTAAAGCAGGATTCCTAGCCTTGCTGAACACATCCTTCTAAGGAGGAGATGATAGCAAATCAGGACACCTAAAGGTCAAACCTCTGAAGGGACATCAATTGCAACCTCCTAGAGGAGGGATAAAAACTTGCCCAGGTTTGCAGCAGGAGCTGTTTTCAGTCTTAGTGTTTCCACTGTTGCACCTGTCTTCAGCACAATAAAAACAGCCACTTCCACCATAGACAATCCTCAGTCTATTACCTTGTCTGTCACCATGGTACGCAGACAATTCTAACCCCTCTCTCTGCAGCAGAGCAGACAAACCCAGATCCATTTGCTTTCAGCTGGGTAAAGCAGTCCCAACTGACAGAAGTGACACCTACCTGGGTTTTTGGGTTCTCCACCAAAGAGAGCTAAAGCCAAGCCCCTCTTGATATCTTCATGCCCGTAAATAGATGGGGCAATGCTGGCAAAAATCTGAAAGGAAAAGCAGGAGTTGTCCAGGGCATGCCAGTCTGGGCAAAATTTGGCATGAAAATCAGCAAGGAGCTGTGTCTAAGCTTAAGCTTACAATACTGTTGTCTTTGAGGCGCCTTTTATCATCCACAGCAAGGAGGCTTTTTCAAAGGTAACTCCCCACCCTGAGTCCCCTAAAGGTGCTTCACAAAAATGATGCCCTCGGGTCATGGCAGATTGTGTAGTCTGGCACTGGAAGCAGCTGCCTCTGCCTCCACACTCCTGTTGCACACAAAGCAGGGGCTGTTATCAGCTGTAGCGAAGCTGAAGACCTTGATTTGAGACTTACTGCCCATGATAATGGTTGGCTGGGCTATGCTGCACATGAATTGTCATCATGGTCAAATATTATGAACAATGGGCTTATTTTCTCAACAGTATTCTGATAATAGCCTGATGCTGGAGACTACTGATGTTACAACAGTCCTGGCTCAACTGAACCTGCTCTATTGACTACTAACAGCGGTCAATAGAAAACCAGCATTACCAAGGCAAAAGAGTGAAGTCCCCCTATTACAGAGCTTAACCCTGTCCCAAGTGAGGTTCATGCATCAATGCAAGTGCTTTGGTCTTTCAAGTACTGGATTCGGGTCTTAGCTTTTCTTCTCTCTGCATAAGAGCTCTACCACAGGTTTAGCTAAGTAATAACATCACCTTCAGAGGATTGAAGACACAAGCATTAACCCCTCAGAACACTTCCCCAGCTTTGCTTTCAAGATATACGGAGAGGAAACATTGATCAGGTAAAAATAGTGTCTGAGTGTCTCTCACCCATCTTCCAGCCCTGTTGTCGTGTGGAAAGCTCAGAGGAGGAAGGGGAGAAATAGATAATTTGACCGCAAAAAGTACAAGGAAAGACTCTTATTTACTTTCCTCCTATAACTCACTCTTAGCAACAGCTGTATGACCATTCATAGGGAACTGGGATTTCTAGAAGTTTCCGTAACTGCTGTTTAGCCAGCTGACATCTTTCATCACTGTCCGATCAAGCTGCCAGATGATAGCAAGCTACCAACAGGAAAAGAAGTGATGTCTGAGGCTGACCCACCTTATCCCCAATTTGCTCGTCCTTGGACAGACCCACAATCACTTTCACATCTTCATCAGTCAGTTCTCCAATAGCCAGCTTGTTGTCCTTCTTGGTGATGTGGTTGGCTAGGATCACAGTTGCGAACACTGGAAACCCATTGGCAGTGTTCAAGGAGCCGTCATAGTTGTTGTGGTAGATCCCTGTTAGCTCCTGGGAACCGGGAGATGCAGTGTCAATGCCGGCACAGTACAAAAACAGCCCCCTCTCCATTTTAAGATACTAGTCTCAAAAGCAGCTGCCTAAATGCAGCTGAACACAAACCCTCCCCCCCACATCCCCACAGGTGTTCCCACAACATCACTGTCAAGAGCTTAAAAACACTCTGTGCTCAGCCCATATTTGAGTCCAGCAATGTACGCACAATCTCATCCCCTGGCTTGCAGCTGTCAACCAGATCAGCAAGGAGAATGGCATCCTTGGAGCGGGGCAGCCTGCCAGCAGCCACCTTCCCGGGACTCTCTTGGATTTTGATGCGCTGATAGTTCTGATAGACTGTCTGCAGCAACAAAATAGAAGTTACCCAGCAGGTCTGGTGGGCATCACCAGAACTGATGCTTTTCAAAGGCACCCCACCAGAGAAGGTCCACTCAAAGATTTACTATACTTTGGTTAAAAAACTACGAGCACGGGAGGATGGAGGCGATGAGCAGTTCCAGGGTGCAATAGACAACAACAGGGATGGGAAAGCACTTTGCCACATCTCACCACTGTGCTTCAGTCTCCACAGTCTTTGTCCATCCAAATACTGGACCAGGTCCAGAGAGAAGGAGGTTCCACTTGTGATGGTTAAAGATACCAAAGCAAAGAATGAAAGTCAGAAGCTCCACATCAGTGATTTTGCTACTGTCCTCTAGTTTCCTCATCTGGCAGATCAGGAAATACTGACCTAACTTGAGGAGGAGGAGGAGGAGAGCTGGACAGTCTGTGTCTGCATTGCTACAATACGGGTTGGTAACTGTACCACAGAGATGACTGGGGCAACAGATTCAGTCCAAACACTTACAATGAAGCAGTTAATGACTTTTGGCTGCCAAATTAGACAGACTCAAATCAAGAGCTCAGATAGAAAAGATTTATAATCACAGACTCCTGGATATAACTGCACATGCCTCTCCCATCACCAAGCCTGGTCAAAGAGTGGGAAACAAGGCTGGGCTGGGGGGAACAGGCAGTGGGCAGCCTGGGCAGGACCAGCAGACAGCTCCAGCCAGCCAAGCACATCACTTACCTCTTCCATGTTGATTTCAAAGGGGCCAAGAGACTGACACTCTGGACAGGAACCAGGTTTCACCTCCTGATTCTGGGACTGGAAAAAGGGTCCTAGGATGAAGCTGCACTTGCTGCAGTTGTATTTGACCATGCTGAGCTGAGGCAGGACACCAGTGCAACTCGTCACCACTCCGCTGGTCCGTATCAACTGATTCAAGTGCAGTTGCCTGAGGAAAGACAGAGAGAAGCTGGATGATTGCAGGGCACAGAAGGCAGAACACCCTATAGAAATATACTTGCTGCAAGGCACACCTCCCAAAGCCCTAGTAAGCAACAGTTACCAATAGGAGTTTTCTTGCAGGGTTTGCATTTTACCTCTGGGGACATTGGAAGTTCATTCTTAATCTGACTTTTTTTTTTCTGTAAGAAGCTCAGTCATCCTCTTGGGACGTACCCAGAGCTTTAGCTTGCAGACTAGTTCTTCTGAGCACCCCAAAGCCTGTTGCAGGCAATTCTGCTCCTTACCTGAGTGACCGCAACTCTTCCACCAGAGGGAGATGGGAGATACGGACATGGATCTCCTGAGCAATACGATCATATTTGGGATACATGGCCAACACCACTTCCTTGGCTGCTTCATCAAAGATCTTCAGCATTTCTGCTGGGGCCTCAGGCAGAAAGTAGGCAAGGACGTGTTCCTGGGCTGCCAGGTCCTCATAGTTCACCACCAGACTCTCTCTGTTCTCTTAGGAAAAAAGATGGAATAATTGTATTTTCAACCTACTCGCCCCTCAGGAACCTGCAGAAGACAGCAAGGACAGAAAAGCCTGTGTCCTGCAGGCTGCAGTTTGCATGTCTGAACTTTCCCTGAAAACTGTTTTGAGGTCAACAATTTGAAAATGAGTCCAGAATTCAAATTTTAATTTATTTCTCTGAAAAATTCTTCATCAGTACTGTGATTACTCCTCTCCAGTTCAGCACAGATATTTCCCAGGCTCAGTGTTCCTGAGACTCAAAAGCCTCAGTCCCATGCACAACTCTCCCACGGACTTCCAGGAAACAGAAATCATTAACAGAGACAGCTGGCAAAAACTTCCTGTGTCTTATGTTCCTGGAAAGGGACAGGACAAATGCCTTTTATTTCCTGGCTGTGTAACACTGGCCCTGATCCACTACTCAAGCTTCTGGAACTCCTGCCTCGATATAAAAAGGAAACATGAACAATTGTCAGTCACACGAGTTGTTCCTTGATGTGACAATTTCTGCTTTTAAAATTTATCAGTGCCAGCCTTAATGATTGCTTTGTCTGGCAGCATCTAGGCAGAACACAAGGCTGAAACACTGACACAGTTTTCAAAGTCACAAGGTCTATTTGTGTCCCCTCGCTGGATAATCCAGTTTCCAGTGTGAGAAAGTAACTGGTCCAGACAGCAAGCAATTGTTGTCTCTTTCGGATCGCAAGCTTGCAGGCCACCGTCTGCTGCCCCACATATTCTTTTGCTAGCATTTCTACAATATGAATATTAATGAGTAGCAGACACCAGGGGCCTTCTAATTAGTCAGACAGAATTAAAGAGGATAGTAGACATGTTTCCATTATTCATTTATCTCCATCAGCATCAGAGTTTTTTGAAGTGCTGACTCAGTGTCTGGGACAAACAGAGCAGGGAAAAAAAAACCAAACCACCTATGGACTGGATCGCTGCAAAGTACCGTGACCCACATAAAGAGAAGAGAGCCCCTAATCACCCAGCCCTACCTTTGCACATGTCACTGATCCTCTCCTTGAAGACATTGTGCCCATGGTCATCCACATGGGTCTTCAAGAAGTTCTTGAAGCGATGATAGATCTCAAGCCGAGGAGCTGCCATAGAAACCCACTCCCTCACTGAATGCCCCTTCATGTCTTCCAGATTCTCAATGCTCTCAATCATGTCTTCATCTTCCTCTTCCATGCCATCGGCAGCCCGTTCTGCCAGCCGCCTCTTCCTTGAGGGACGGTCTTCATCCTCATCATCACTATCTAAGGGATGGAAGGAAAAATTGTTAAGAGTTGAGATTCCCATTTCCACTCTGGATTAGTTATGGTTGGAGTGTATGGGCTGTGTAAGCAAAGACATCAGAGCCTGGGATACAAATCAAGAACTATTCCAGGCCCAGCCAGAATTCCATGCTAGCCTGGCTCCTACATCTTCCACAATGTCACTAAAGACTTTATGAGGTTGAATAAGACGATTTTTATACAACAGCTAGCAGTAAAGTCCATTAATGCACTGACGGAAGGCCAAAAAAAGGACATCCAAGTGCACTGAAGGCCCTCCCATCCAGTCCACAGAAGTCTCAACAGGAACAGCAGTAGACTCCACAGCATACACTCGGTAGAAACCCAAACCCTCAATACTGGCCCAGGATCCTGACTTTGTTCCAGCAGCAAACATGTAACCAGCAGAACACACCAAATGAGCTCCTAGGAAGCCCAAATCAAAGGGACCATGCACTGGGGAGTCCAGCCAAACCCCCAGCCAGAGATTTCACCAAGAGTCCAAATATGCTGGAGCTCCAGGGACCTCTGTGCTACTCTAACGGTGAGAATCCAGCACCCCTACAAGAGCCAGTTTACAGTCAGCCACACGGGAATCAGCAACCCACTTGGTACAACTCATCTGCACCTACCGTAAAGCAGCCCCCTCCTCATGCGGCCCATGCCCTGCTCCAGCTCCCGGTCTCGCTGCCTCATTACTCGCTCTGCGGCTTCCCGCTGGCTGGCGGTCAGCTCCTCCACATCTTCATCATCCAAGGCCAGGCCCTCTGCTTCATAGACGTCCAGCTCGGGGATGGGGCGGTAGTCCCTAGCACACACACACACCGCATTGAATCAGACCAGGCTCCAAAAAAGGTTTCTCCAGCCCTTTCACTGCTGCTGCTGGGTAGGGGTCAGGACAGTTGTTCTGCAGCAAGACAGGATATGTTGAGCAGGAAGGCACTTCACAGTGGAAGATGCCCTGCAGTACAAAGGGCTCCAGCACCACAGTTATGAATGCCAGCATTCAAGCCTTTGCATTGTGAAGTTCACCAGCTTGCTGGCAAGCCTGTCAGAGTGAAAACCGTACAAATGTACGTTGCAAGAGTAAGGAGCTGGGCTGGATGCACATCACACATCCAGGGAGATCCTAGTTTAATCACACTGGATCATGATGGTATTTTGCTCAGCTCTTCAGGACTCAAAAGACACCATGCCCTGACCTTTCTCCACTGTCCAGCACCTCTTCAGATCCCTCTCCCCAGCTACCAGCGCAACAGAGGGACCCCATCACGGCTGAGAGCTACCCACCATGTCACTGGCTGCACTGACATCCCGTTAGCAAAATCCCATCCCCAGACACACCCCCACCCAGAAGCTGGCTCCCACCGATTTGCTTACCGCTCCATCCCTTCCCCGATGAGCTCTTCCCCTTCTTCCTCCTCGTCGGGAAGCCCCTGGGTCCCCAGGAGCCCTTCCGACTCATCCTCGAAGGGTGGCAGGTCCCGGCCAGGGCTGGACGTGAAGCCATCGCCTCGGCGTGAGCTGCGCACGGGACTGGTGATCGCCGCCTGTGACTCGGAGGAGTCCTGAAAGGACAGGAGGAAGAAGGTGAGGGGGGGAGCCCGGAGCACCCTCCTTCCCGGCACCGGGCCCTGCGGGGAGAGGGCATCCAGGAGCCTCTGTAATGGGAGCGGCCGTTAGAATGGGGCCATGGCTAATCGACGAGTCCTGTCCCGGTGGGGGAAAGATTAAAATAATTAGTCCTCCTTGCAAATGACAACGGAAATGAACGGGAGGGCGGAGGGAAGCCCGTCCTCCGAGCCCAGAGCAGCCCCAATGGAGGGGGAAAGTCTGCGGTCCCGTCATCCCCCCCGGGTCCGGCTCCCTCCTCCAGC
>JANHFX010011560.1:0-15075 GCA_027560015.1 Chloroceryle amazona | reverse complement strand
GCTCCACACCGACACTCGCCACCCCCCCCCCCCCCCCCCCCCCCCCGCCCCCTCTTTGTGCAAGCTGAACCCTTCTTACTAAGTTCTGATTTGGGACAGTGCTTGGATGCATTTTCTTTTCAGAGGATTCAGTGGTCTCACTGGAAGATCTTGTTTCCTTAGGCGGAGTTGCATTATTTTGGCAGACGTTTTATGGAACAGGTGCATTTTCCCTTCAGGAATGTTAGTGTCTGTTTAGCAGTAGTGCCTGAGACTGAAGTTCAGTGTGGCTTCTGAATGCATCTCCCAGGTATCATGGGAAGCTGGAATATAGTTAAGTGTCCTGCCAGAACGGATGCTAGAATAGGTATACTTTGGCTTGATTCAGTATAGCTGTTTTTTATTGTATTCATTCATGTGTAACAGGACCATCAGCCTTTGGTTTGCTCTGTGTTTTAGTCATGTATCACTTTAGGAAAACATACAGTTGGATTTAACTTGCAGAAAGGTAGAGATTAGAGTTTGTGCATGTATAAGGGTTGATGTCTCTGCTTAGACACTTTGGGTATAGATGTTCTGTAATGACTTAGAGTGAAATTCATTCATGCTTTTCAGCCTGGGATTGGGCTAACCAGGCTGGCTTTAGCAGGGGAAGAGAACAGAAACTTCTTGCCAAGAAAGATGAGGGAGAACAGAATGACAGTGGCCTGTCTTGGGATTACGGCAATTTGAAACCCTTCACTTTAACCAGAAAACAAAGTACTATGATGAAGTACAGTTGAAATTGTTTAAATGTCAGGGGAAATTCTAATAAAAACTTGCATCCATTAGATTTAAGACAAACTGAATAAACAAAAGATGTTTCTTAAATTGAGGACTGGCCCTGCCTGGTTTGGGTTGTTTTGGTTTGTTTGTTTGTTGTTTTGGTTTTTTTTTAAGAGCTGTGAAGCTCTACTTGCATTTTATTTTTTTCATTTAATTTTATGAAAACATATTGATTTGTCTTAGCTTTATTGATTTCTTGTTGAACAGAATGAGTTTGGATAAAGGAAGTTAATGTGGAGCTACTGCTAAATGCTGATGTTGCATTTTGATGCCTCCTAGAATTCTGGTATTTCTGTGTTTAGGCAGAGGCATACTGATAATTATATCCAATTTGTATGTAGTGCAGCTCTAATAGAGAATTTTAAATGGAAAGCATGTCTTTAAAACCTTTTAAAAATTTACTTTAGTTAATTAAAAAAAAACCCCATAAACTCATTGTTGCTTCTTAATTACTTTACAGCTGCCCTACTCCACTATACAATTGGGGGAAATACAGCTGTTACAGACTGCCAGGGTGTAACCTCTGTGAATTCCAGAAAAATCTGGTTTTTTTCGAGGAAGGCAATGTTTGCTGTTCTTGAACCACATCAAGCGCTTTGTAAAGGACAGATTTGCTGGGTGTGCAGTCTGTCATTTCCCTGAAGTAATTCATCTGAAGTTAAGAATTAACCAGGCTGAAAGGCAGAAGTGTCCTTGCAGGAGTATGGTGCCGGGCTTCTTTGTAATCCTTTCTTCAGTGCTCTGCAAGCTGCTCTGTGGATTAGAGGATAATTTCTTTTGGCTTTGAGATTACTCTGGGGATGAAGGCTTTGAGATGTTTGAAGTCCATAAGCCTTGCTGAAGTGGATTGTGCTGGATGCTGCATTTCTTGTATCCATGAGTATGAGCAAGTGTGACACAACGAGGAGCAATGTTAAGGACTAGTCTTTCTCAGACATTCTGTGTATTCTCTCAAAGCTGTTATCTTTCCCTTTGTAGAAACAGAATTAACTTTAATAAACATCATTTTCAGCCTCCAAAGACACTTCACCGAAGCAAAAATCAGATGTTTCCTGTGTGTGCAATGTAAAAGGAAGAACAAGTGATTCTGCTGTATTGCATTAGTTATAGGAGGCTGAAGTTGCACCTCTGCATTCTGGTACTTCATATTCACTTCAGATGTGTACATGTATATACAAATACATATGTGCATCAACTCAAGTAACTGTATTATGAATTAAATATTACCAAGCATGCTTGTCTGAAACAGAAGGTATCATACATCTGGAAACTCAGCTATTTATTAATCTTTAATACAGGGGGCAACATTTGACTTTAAACCTTTCCATTACATGCTTGTGTTATATGTGCATTGCCTGTAGTTGATATTAGCTGTTGACTAGATCAGCTGAGGTCTCAAGTGTTTCCTTGCATGTATCCTGCAGTTCTGTCTGTCGTGATAGGGACTGGCTTCCAGTGCCATGAGGCTGGCTCTAAAGGTTGCTGGCCTCTCTGAGCTGAGTGTATTTGACCTCCCAGTTGAGCATGTGCTCACATTGGAGCAGCTGCTCATCCTGTGGCACTCTGAAGCTCCTCCAATGAAAGAGTAGCAGGCGAAAGGACAAAAGCAAGCTCTCCATCTTCTGTACTAATTCTACTCTTCTGTAACTGGTAGGTTCTGCCAGGTTATCCTTAGACCCTGCAAATAAATACCAGTTCAGTATACAAAATTACCAAAACAAATGTTCACATAAAGATGAAAAGTTTACTGTTCATTGGAGTGTTGACTGCTGTTTAGTCAGCTTTTGATTTTATTTTTTTCCTTCTGTAGTCAGATCTATGAAAAAGTAATGGTCAGTTCCTAAAATAGTTACATTAGCTATTTGCTTATATCCATCTAGACTGTGCTGGAGTGTGCCTGTACTCGTGAAGATTTTTTTGGCTCAGACTTGTCAGAAACATAGCTTCTTAACATGGACAGGTAAGGGCCCAAATCACTATCAGGAGAGCTTGCTTTAATTTCACAAAGAAACCATTTGTCTCAAAGGAACATCTGGTGGGAATGCTTTACCCAGGTTTGCTTTTGACTATCGGTAATGAATATTTCAAGATGATCATATGAGAAGACATTCAAAACATTTCCCAGTCTTTGCTGAGACATAACTGACTTGATGCCATAAAGCAAAAGAAAACCTAAACCTTAAACTCACATCTTGGCTCGGAGCAAAGTATAATTCTGCCTGACCTTCAGCCCGTGCAAGTTTTGTACATACAGGAGGCTCAGTCTAGAGTCTGTGTCCCTCTCCGCTGCACACAGTAATTGATCTCAGTCTGTGAAGAAAAGGCAACTTTCTGTTGATCTTGCTGAGAAAGCCTGTAGTGTTTACTCTTAGGTTCATGTTTTTGAAACTATACAATTTTCTGTTAAACCTTCTGACACCAAGAATGAAGATTTGTGCATTCTAAGTTGAATTGCAGTAGTGATGTCATTGCTGTCATCATTGCTTCTTAATTTAAGTCTAGTTAGTCTTTAGTGGTGTTGTAGCTATTGCTTTCTGTAAAGTCGGGATTATTTTGGTTTCTTGGAAGTTTATGTCCTGCAGGGGGAGAGAGGGTCTGTTTGAATCCAGAGTAGCTGGGGGTGGAAAATGCTGGATTCCTGCCATTACCTTGTATGTCTCCAAAGGCATTAATGTGGTTTTAGCGATGTACTTAGTCCTGGCAGCAGGGAGATGTTCTCTGTCCCAGCTGTTGACAACCTATCTGGGTTTTCTTGGAGGGGGAGGGGGGGGGGGAACTAATGAACAGAAGCGGAACAATGGTTGTTCCGAGGCTGTACTGAAGAGTCTATCATGGAAACCTGAGGAGCATGGCTTTTGTCCAACAGTCTTTTAACAGAATCTTTTACCTTTTAATCCTATTAGTCCTTAAATGGACTGGCCACAGCAAACAATCTGGCTTAAGTGAGGGCCTGGTGAGGAGGGAAGAAGGCAGCTGGTCATGGCAGGGTGTTGTGGACAGAAGGATGGTGAAGTGCTGGGTGTGGAAAACGAGGCCAGTGGCAGTGCACAGGAAAAGTGTGGGGTCACCAGGTGTCCTGTTTTCCAGGTGGGACAAACCTTATTGATGAAGTGGTTAAGGGTGTTGAGGATCCACTATTGCAATGTATTGACATGATACATACTTAGCCTTTGCTAAAGTGACATTAACAGCCTTTTCCCCCAAACAAAGTGTAAAGCCCTGAATAAGTATAGAATTCTTTTTTTTTTCTTTTTTTTTTATTAGAAACCTTACAGAATGTAGTTGTCCTCCTGAAAAGTGTGGGAAAGCTCATCTTTTGGCAGAAGTCTATCTGCCCTATGCAATGCTAATTAAATTACCTGAAGATTTTGCTGCTGCTTTTTTTCTGCTTCCTGCCAGTTTGTTCTAGAAAGCTGCTTTGCTGAAAAATTGTTCTTTGCAGCACAGCTTAATTTTCTGGGCAGTCCTCAGAAAAGATTGCTCCTGGCTTGCTGCTATTACTTGTTCCAACAATTTTCTTCTGCTCTATCTAATCTTGAACAGCTTTTGTTATGTATCCCTGTCTGTCTTGGTAAAAGTTCCCTTGTTCTTTGCTGTTTAGAAAGCTGTTTTGTTGTTTGTGGTTTGGGTTGTGGTTTGTGGTGTGGTTTTGTTTTTTTGTTTTGTTTTGTTGTTGTTTTTTGTTTGTTTGTTTGGTGGGGTTTTTTTGATGGGTTTTTGTTTTGTTCTGTTTGTTTCTTTCTTTGGTTGTTTGTTTTTGTTTGTTTTTTTTTTTTCTCCCTTCTGGGCTCCCAGCAAAAGATTTCAGGAAGGAAAATGTTCTTTCAGTAATACAGCTTCCCATCTGCTGAGCTTGGTGTCTGTGCTCATGTGTGCCTTCTGGAAGGATATTGCTGGGGAAATGCTTTAGGTCCCTGGCTCTGCAGCAGTTGTTTACTTGCTGGAGTGTAATTTCGTGAAAACTCTGCAATGAATACCTTTTCCTGAAGCCTCCAGAGCCAAGTGTCTGAGTGAATGCCAAGACAGGCATTGACAAATGCAGCAGGAGGGGCATTCTGACTTTGCAGCTTCCCAAGAATGTCATGGCAAATGATAGTTTGGCACAATTATAGGCCTGGCTTTGGAACATGCCTCTGTGCTGGGATGTGACCATGTTCTTTGTATGCTGCTGAGGCAGCTGCAGTGATTACTCTCTTTCTTTTTTTGTGTTGATGTGGGGTTTTTTTGTTTGATTGGTTGTTTTTTTGGGGCATTCATCCTTGAGAGACGTTTTGTCAAGAAATCTGGTGCCTGTGTGGTTTGTGAGTAGAAACTTGTCATCTTCTGGGAGAATGGCCCTGATGCTAGGGAGCAGTGATTGAAAATCCAGGCAAATGATGTGGGCAAGCACAAAATTTTCAAGGATAGCTACTGTTTCTGGTGTCTTTCTAGGCATAGCTTGTGCTTGGCCCAGAGTGCCCTGTTAGCACAGATCATGGATCACTGTTGCATGGATGAGCTCTTCTGGGCAGGGCACAAGAGCCACCTCCTGCTCCTGTCATAACAATGCTTAGAAGAAAGTACATCACAGGATGGTGAGTTTAAGCTTGTTCTAGTGTGAAGAACCTTGAAGTCTGAATAGACCATCCTGAATGGCCTTTCCTACTCCCAAGTATAACTTCTGTTTTATGGTAGATAACTTCAGCCTTACCAACAAAGCCTTTTAGTCCCCTAGAAAAGTCACTAGAAAGGCTATCACAGTCTTCTGTATGACCCATTTATGCATTTTTCCATACTATCTTGGTGTCCAGAAGGCTGACCAGGTTGGATTATTCCTTGGTTGTGCTACCTGCTCCCATGGCTAATTCCCCATACTGAGACAGAAGCACTGTTCAGTGCTGGGAAGAGTACATAACAGCATTGGTGCTGGGGTAGGCCTGGTACAATGATGAAGGGTGTTCCTGTCCTTTAAATAGCACTACGAGATTTTATCAAAGATGATGATTTAATGTTGTGGTAAGTGAGATTTAGGAAATGTTTTGTGTATGCTGCTAGCCACACTTCTCTGGCTGGTCCATATAGCCTAGCTTGTACACACTGTGAATGGAACCAGTGAATAGTTCACCCTTCAGTGTACAATAAACGTCTCTAACCAAACTTATTTTTGTGTAACATCTGTCTTCATCTCAGAATGGTTTTGTCTGAATGTGGTTTACAGAATCATCTTTGATCTGTGATGGATAAGAGACACACACTGGATTTTTTTCAGCCTCAATACTTAACATACAGCCATAGAAACATCTATAAGATAGCTGAATGAACAGCACTAACCACCCTTCATTAGTTGTTGAAGAGGTCCCTAAGGTTTTGAAGGATTCCTCTTTGTGCTGCTTCTTTCAGGTCATACTTCTATATGGTCAAAAGATGTTCCAGAGCCAAGACCTTGTTTGGACTGCACGTGCTCAGACCCAATGGGATCCTTCTGCATTGCTGAGATTAAACATCTAAAAAGTTAATGTCATCTGCATGTTTCTAGTTTGAGTTGCTTAACTTTGAGAAAGGAGATATGTCAGGGTTGCCTGGGTGACTGAACTCTGTCATTTCCTCTCCTATTAGGTTTGTCATGGAGTTCTGTGATTATTTTAGCAGAATTGATTTGTCCTTCAGTTTCTCAATGAGATTTGAGGCTGTGCTCTGTATGCTAGCTGTATTAAATCATTCTAGCAGATGCATTCTTGCTGGAGAGCGTGCAACACAAATGTGAATCTCTTGTTCTGTCTTGGCAGCACCCAGGATAGTAAGTATATCAGTTCAGTTGTGTTTTGAGTCTCTCTGGGCTTGAATCTCCAGTTTGTAGGTGAGCTCAGTCATGCAGGTGTGTTACAGATCTGTGTGCTGCAGCTGCAGTGGTGAGCTGCCTCAAAGAGTCCAGGAGAGATGCAAAAGTGATAATTTAGGCATTGCAGTTTTGGCAGCAGTTACAACACTTATGCAAGAAGTGTTTGTGTGTTTTTCCCCTTCCTCCAGACATGCATTCTGTTCTCTTCTGTAGTTTTCTGTGCTTGACCCCCACAGTGTGGTAGTTCAAAAAACAGGCAGAGATAAGTGGTGGGAAATGTAATTTTCAAGGAAGGATAGGACTGATTTTCATTTGGTTTAGCTGATAGGGTCGCAGATGCTTGTGTTATGGGAGGAGAGTTTGAAGATGAGGAAAGAAGGAGTGGAAGAAAAATTACGTGTTTCTACAGCTATTAGCTGTTATGTCAGTTTAGTAGCAACATGTACAATCACTTTGAGACTTTAAAAAAAGGTACCAGGCTTCTCATATCTGTGATCGTGTGAATCCTAGTCTTATTTTAAGCTGCTTTTCAGCCCAAAAAATGGAAACTAATTACTAAAATTGTCACAATAACCAAAGTGCTGCTAATTTTCTTGAGGTTTCATTGTTACTGAAATGCTTGCACCAGTGCAGTGTGCTTTTGCTGATAGAGTAATTAAAATCTGGCTATAGCCATACATGAGAAGAAAACAGAATATTTAGCTAGTTGTTAAATTTTGAAATCCTGAACATATTGATTTAAAGTTCTGTTTTAGTAAGTGGAGCTAAAAGATGAGTGGTTATGAGACTCCAAATGTATATTGTGTGTGCAAGTTTCTGGGTCATTCCTGACAGAACAGGACATCACTGTGAGTTCACAAATTACTTTTAGGAGCATAAATGAAGAATTGGTGACAACTGAATGGTTCTTAGTCCTGCAGCAGTTGCATTCCTTTACCTGGGGAAAGGTGAGGGATTCTATGGAATTCTATACATCAGCTTTCCAGGAGACAGGCTACCAGTCTCAATTCCTCCAAGACTTGAAGGAAAAGAAAGTTTTATTTACAGAAGATGGTAGGCAAAAATGTTGTGTAGCTATTACTGTGAACAACTCATATAATAATATTATGTAAGAACATTCACTGACACATATTCCATCAAGCCCAGGCTCTGCAGTAACCCTTGGGGTGCTCTTTGAGTAAGCATGTATATATCCTTTGATACTTATGACAAGCAGCCGCCAATCTTCAAGTCCTCAACAGCCAAAAGTTAAAATAAAAGCTAATGCCGTAAGGTTCTCTCATCTCCCTCCCTTCTCATGAAAACTTTACTGATTGCCTGTATCATATATCTGCTTTTTTTTAAGTGTTTTTGTTGAAGTGGCCAAAACTAGCCAAAAGGAAAAGGGTGGGGAGAGGGAAAGGAGCAGGCAGGAAAGAACTGTGTTCAGAGGTAGTGGGAAAGGATGATAGAAGTACAGTTAACTTTTTTTTCAGAGTTGAGAGCATGCATGAAAGCTGAAGGCTGCTGTATACTTTTTGATGTATTTGAAAAAAATCTTGCTCTTGGATTGCTGTTATGCTACTAGCGTAACACCTTTTAATGACGTGCAATTTGACCATCTGAACAAACTAAATGCAAATATCAAACAAATGAGTGACATAGTCCTCAAGGAGAGTTTATGGAGGATCTGCTCAAACAAATAGATTATTACTTGCTGATTCTAAAATACCAGGGAGTTTTATCAGTTTCAGGATGAAAATTCAGTTTGGCGATGGTGTACAGATGTTAGCTTACAGTTTCCAGCAAAGCTAAACCAGATGAAGGTAGTTGGGAGAGACAAGGAATGTGTGTCTTGCCAAACGGAAAGATGTGAGAGGCTAAACTGGCATTTACTCTGAGGGAGTGCAGTATCTGCTGAATATCTTCCCCCATGAGAAATGCATACATAGGAAGGTGTACTGCTTCCTTGCAGAGTGGGGCTGTAAGGCTCCAGGATTAACAGGACTCCTCTTGTTTCATAGTGTTTCTCTCTTGTTTCTCAGGTTTGGGGATGAAGATGGTAATGGGTTTGCAGAATTAGAAGTATTTTGCCATTTATCTTCACCCATTTTATTTGATTCACTGGTATGCCATGCTCAGACCCATCTGAAAGCTAGCAATATAAAAATTAGAAACTTCAGACAGGCTTATGCTGGCTAAAGGTGTTTGCAGAAGGTTGGTAGTAGCATTAGTTCAGATTCAGTAAGTGTTATTTTGAAGTTGCAAGCTGTATTTGGGAATTTGTTAACATGCTCTTTGGTATGCTTAGTTTTTACAGATTCTGTATGGTCTTGAGAAGTTCTTTTATGTTAGTATTTTGCTGGTTGGAATCTGCTAGCTGGCATGGTACAGTCACACTTAGTACAGAAGTGACACGGCTCCGCTTGCTAGTGCTGGCTAGCATGTTCAAGAAGCACTATCAGGTTTTTATGGGTACGTCTTCATTACTGCTTTCTTATATGGATACTGTCTGAATGCACTTGTGTTTGTGAGGTTTCTAGGTGGGAGGTGTGTCAACTCTCAGGTTCTTTTGCATTTTTTTTCAGAACTCTATTAGACATAACCTGTCCCTGCACAGCAAGTTTATTAAAGTCCATAATGAAGCCACAGGGAAGAGCTCTTGGTGGATGCTCAATCCTGAGGGTGGTAAAAGTGGAAAAGCACCTAGAAGAAGAGCTGCCTCCATGGACAACAGCAGCAAACTTGCAAAAGTCAGAAGTAAAGCATCTAAAAAGAAGCCTCCTCTCCAGCCTGCTCCAGAATCCACTGCTGACAGTCCTGGCTCCCAATTCCCTAAATGGCCTGGGAGCCCATCCTCAAGAAGCAATGAGGACTCTGAAGTGTGGAACACCTTCCGGCCTCGAACCAGTTCCAATGCAAGCACCATTAGTGCCAGACTTTCTCCTATACTGACGGAGCAGGATGACCTTCACAATGAAGAACTGCTTCCTTCTCTAGTGTACTCCAGTGCGTCCAGCAATGTTCCACCAACTGTGACTGAAGAGCTTGAGCTCATTGATGGGTTAAATTTGATGTCTTCCAGCTCATCTGTGTTATCTACCCAGCAATCTGCTTCAAGTGGTCAGATCCAGAGAGATTCCACCTTTTCCTTGCAGAGTCCAAATGGAGCTGGTCAGACCACTACTTTTGGCAATTCCCTGTTTAACCCTGTTGATATCTCACTGCAAAGTTCAGTCAGTCATTTTTCTGCCCCGCAGACCTTGGAAGCTCTTCTGACACCCAGTTCTCCACCTCCAAGGGATGTAATGATGACTCAGGTGGATCCAGTTCTCCCACAGACTGGTAACAGGATGAACAGCCGAACCCTTCTGCTTCTAGGTGGACAAGCCACCCAGAGTAAGATGAGCTCAGGCAGTCCACGAGGAAAGCCTACAGAGCAGCAGGCAGAACCAGTTGGTGCCAGTGTTTTGCCATCAACACTTCCCATCGTAACATCTCCTCAAAACACTACCAGCATCACCAGTTTGAAGGCTCCAGTTTCTGCAACAACTGCCCAGTCAGTCCAACTGGGCAGTCCACTGCTTCTTTCTTCTGCTAGCCCTGCTCCCTTGGGATTGAACCAGGATAGACTGCCCATTGACCTGGACATTGATATGTACATGGAGAACCTTGAATGTGATATGGATTACATAATCAACAGTGAACTCATGGATGGAGAAGGACTGGACTTTAATTTTGAACCCATTCTGTCTACTCCCAGCTATCCCAGCACCTCACAGGCCTCCAACCATACCTGGGTGCCAAGTTAACTTCAGTAGCACAAAAAGGTAGGTATAGTAATGTAAAATGCTACAGCTGTGCCTTGTCTGGAATTGTCCCTGAGCCAAAACTCTGCAGCAATTAAAGATGCCCCTGGAAGTGCAGGCAGTCTCAGTAAAAAGCTTCTGGGAGAGCCGTGTTCCCTTGTAGAAGAAGAAGAAGGTGTGTAAAGGTAGGTACATTTAACTTACCACATAGTAGACTCTTTTATGGAGTAGAGTAGCAACCTGAATGAAACTCCTGTTGCCTCTCATTACCAAAGATGACTATGTTAAAGGACGTTGATCTCTGCCATGCAATACCTATAGCTCTGAAGTTGACATGAGAATGTATTCTGATTCCATAAAAAAAAGACACGATCCTGTATATACAGAGCGGTTGAACTGAGCCAGGTGCATACTGTGTTTCTATCCAGGTTATACTTATAAAATTTTCTAGTGTGTGTAGTTGCAATTTCTGTCTATTGTCATGACTGCCTGCTTTGCCCTGTGTGTAGCAGCACACAGTCACTACTGGGTATCAGACCATCTGCCTGTCTCTTATCTGGGATAATGCCTGTAACGTCTGGTAAGCTGGTTCATCGACCAGCTGAGTTGCTTATGTACCTATTATTGGAATGGGAAATGGCAGCCTGCAGTGTGGATGGAGATGGAAGGAAGAAGGCTGTATTAGTGCTATCCTATACACAGCAAAGCTGCCTCTTCCCTGATCTTTCATATTTGTACAGAAATGTCTAGATCAGTTTGGCAGATAGTCTACATAGAACAAGAGTTAAAACATCTTGCTGTCTGAGGGTGTGACACCCTGATTTGAAGCCGTTTAACCACTGAGGCAGCTGAAGAACTAGAGAAGTGGAGCTGAAGGCATACTTTGTACTTGGAGCTCAGGTAACAGAAAATGGATAGTTACGGACTGGAGCACAGGTTGGATGTTAGTTGAAAAATTAAAGCCTTGCCCAGAATATTTCTGGTTTAGGAGGCAGATGTGGTATTTGTTAGTGTTGTAAGTTCAACCTTTAATGCTATCCAGCTAAGCACACAGAAGTAAGAGCAAACTGTAGATGCTGCTTCAGTTGTGGGAAGCCCTTGAGCTTTTAAATGATGGAGACTGAATGAAATTATTATGTACTTGACTTTTATACTCTTTCCTAGGCACCTGAATAACTTGGAGTTAGTTTGGACTAGGTGACCTCTGGAGACATGTTTCAGCATAAACTTTCTGGTGATTTCTACTGCTGTTCATGCTGTTTTCTGCTCTGCCCCAGTAGAGCCATTCTAGACAAGTGTTGAGTCTAGACAAAGTGAAATGCTGTCCTTTGAGCAGGTGGTACTGAAACACTGTGAACATATTGATACACCACTATGTGTTGACTTTTTAAACGCAATTTAACTCTCTTAATCCAAATCAAACCACACTGTTTCGGATTCCATTTAATAGTTATGTTCTTCTTGTACTTAACCAGATCTCTTTACTGTAGAGAGAGGGAGGATCACTCAAGCTTTTCTGATTTGTTATGAGGCTTTTTATAATATTGTGCACTTTTTAACTGTGCTCTTGCTGAATTGCTGACTGGCTGTCTTAAGTGGAACATCCTAACTTCAGGCTGAATATGGAAACTCAGTTTTGATTTCAAAGACAGATTTGGTTAACAAAACATTGGCATCCTTCATCCATATTAGGACTATTTGCAAGTTAGTGACAGAGCCTGTTGCCTTTTGAGCAGTGTTTCCACTGCGCATTGTTCTGAGCTTTTGTTTCTTTTTTTTTTCATGCCATGTTAAAAAACCTAGATTTGCTTTGTTCCATGCATAAAGTTGAAGTGATATTTTCCAGGAAATATGCTGGACATATCCTGTAACAAGAGTTCTGTAACAAGTGTGTCAACAGAAAGCATAGCTCCTGCACACCTCTCTGAACAATTCTTAACAGCAGTAACGGAGATGTAATGCCCTGATCAGCATACTTTGTTTCAAGCCTTTTATTCTGTTCTGAGATTGTTTGCTTTTTCTGACTTTTGCAAAGCTTTTCAGTTTTGCCTGTATCCTGGAATCCATGGAGTGGGATGAAGGGGAACTTTTTCCCTAAAGACAAGTATTGTGTAAAATGCTGTGAAGAAAGGAGTGGGTCAGGTTTTGAAGAAAGAGAACAGGACATCTGTAGAGAGAAATAGGACTGTTCTTGGAGGCCAGGAAAGACCCTGGGGAAAGAAGGCAGAGTATTTTCTCAAATTTTAAGTTCCAAACCCAAGTGAGCTGTGGACATCAGAGTCTCTTAGGTGGTCAGGATTGTGTCTTCTCTGAATCTGATACTGCAGTGAGTTGTTAGGTCTCTGGCAATCACTGTTCAGGGAAAGCATGGCTGCCACTATATGTCGTTCTGATGTGCCAGGCTTTTTTCCTTTTGTATCCTTCTATGAATGTGGATTTTTCCATATTAAACTCATTGTCAAAAGCTAAGTGATCACTAACCTAAAGCTGTCCTTCTGAGTAGTTAATGTGGGCTTAACTTGTAGCTTTCTGGGTCAATTACAGGTGTCAGGCCAAGTAAAATCTGTTCAGTAAATGCCAGTGATCTCTCACTATGATTTGAACAGCTGGGGAAATACTTCACTTTGTAAGCAAGAGAAGATCTTTACAAGTAAGTACTTAGTCTCTCTGCAACACTTGGGAAGACACAAGCTAGTTGACGTTACCCATTGTGCTCTAAGCTGACACAAATTCATTCCCTTCTTGCAAGTTGAATGCTAAAGAGCTTGACCACAACTTCACCAGGAGTCTTGGAACCCTGTGTCTCTTTACTTGGAAATAAAGATCAAACATTGAAACTTTGCCTCTGACCAGCAGCAATGCAACACCCTCAAACCTATCTATTAGCCACAAAGGAAGAAAGTCAGCATGTGAATACTTGCCTTGAATAGGAAAAAATAAAAATTCTACAATTTTTGCTGCGATTGTCTGGTAGCTGTGGCTCAGTTGTAAACCTGCAATTCATTGGTTAAGGCCCTGTGTGTGCAGGCCATAGAGTGTGATTTACAGGAGCCTTAGTGAGCAAGGTCATGGAGAAAAGTTAACCACAGCTGGAATTAGGCTGTGACATGCAGGTGTTCATTCTCAGGCAACCATGCTTACCTACAGCACTTAATGCAAGCGTCCCCATTCTGATCATGGGAAGTGTGGGTGGCCACCTGTTTGTCTCTGAGAAGCTCAGGGACTTTGTGCTTACTCTTCTGCTTATGGTATATATTTCTGTAAGCCAGTAGGAGGAATAGAATTGCTGCTTTTATAGAGTGTTATAGTTTTGCACCTCATTGAAAAGCATAAAGTCCATCCACTCTTCTCGTGGACTTTAGTTGTTCAGTTAGATTCCCTACAGCTTCATAGCCTGGAGAACTCTTTATTATCCCTTGCCCAGCTTGGTCTGGACTTGGGATATTCTTGCTGTGCCCTAACTCCTTTAGGTCCAAATACTGTATTTTAGTCTACCAAAGCATTAATAAATAAACAAACTCCTCATCAACTTGAGAGTTTCCCAACATAGCCTGTTGCTCTGGCTTCTGTTTTAAGTTACTGCCTTATTTAGGGCTGATTCACTCTTGTAGCTTCTTTACTTTTCAACAAGCTTATTTCATGTTCACTATTACTTAATGCAGCACATAAGATGCCCTATGTTCATCTTGCTATTCTGCCTTTTTGAAATGGATCATAACACTTGCACCATAGTTCTGTGTCACTGTCTTAAGTCTCCTTAGGCTTATTCCAAGGCTTGTTTGAATAAGGTGTGGCAGAAGACCTGAGAAGGGACCTTTAGACTTGTGGGGAAATGAGGTATCTAGCAATGTTTAATGATTTGTAGGTAGATACAGAATTTCTTTCTGGGTGACCATAAGCAGTTACCGTGTGTGATCTCTAAAAATCCCTTTTCCCTACCAATTGAGACTTGTTGCTTGTGAAGTATAATTTTCTTCTTAGTTGATGCTTTTCTGCAATGCCTCTGGTATTAGCCAAGTCCTTTTTTAAACTTTAAGAGCTTTGCTGGTGCCATCAGCTTACAGGAGGAGTGCTTACTTTTGACTTGGGTGCTTTTGTTTTGTGTTTGTCTCAATTGTACTCTGAGGATGCAACTGCTGAGCTCTAAGCTTCAACTTGACACTTCATTGATCAAGATTTCCTGTGATCTGTGTTTGTTCCTTCCTGGAAGTTGGCATCGTTTGAGCAGCAGGGTCTGATTGATAGTAATTAGCTCCTTATCTGTGCATTCAGGACTCCCACTGAAGCTGAGCTCTAACCATTCATTGTTTTTCTTCTTCCTAGTGTCCTTAAGGATTTGAACATTGGGTTCTGACTTCACTTCCCACCCCTGGCAGAGAAAGAATGGAGCATCTTGGATTTGGTTTCCCTGCACACCTCATTTTGGGCAGAAGGGGCCTACCCACCTGGGAAGAAGGGGAAATCTGCATCTGGCTGCAGCAGGAAGAGTTTAAAAATAATAATTCTGTTATGTGCCATGGCTCTTCCTACAAATGTGACCCTGAATTGGACCATCAGGAAAAAGCCTAGGCTGTACATGTCCAAAGAGGAGCCCTGGTAAAAACCTTGGCCAGCAGACTGCCAGGAAATAGCATTTTCCCATGTGAAGAGTTTGGTTTGCAGTGG
>JANHFX010011557.1:35774-51731 GCA_027560015.1 Chloroceryle amazona | reverse complement strand
GTTTGAGGGGTAGCGGGAATTAAAAATGAATCAATAACAGAAAACCACGAGGAAAAGGCCTTTCGGAAGAAACGGAGCTGTCCACGCCCAGGCTGAAATTTGGGGGTTGCAGACGTTATTGAGGTCACGGTGCCCCCGGAGTTGGCTTTGTTGCATCCCCCAGATGCCTGGCCAAGGGGTTTCGATATTGAACGCCGACTGTGCCCGAGGTGGTTCCCGCGCTCTCAGAGCCTGGGTGTTTCCCATTTGGGCTGGGGATACTGGTGTCAAGCCCCGTGGGTTTGGGGCTGGGCTGGTGCTGCTTGGTGTTACCCGCTCTCTGGACGTGCCTCGCATCTCGCCGTTGTCCCCATGGCGTGCTGAAATTGCCCCCTCGTCCCTTTCATCAGCTTCTTTCGGTGCTGCCTGTTCTTTCTTGTCCTAAAACTGCACCAGGCGGGGCGTGGGGCTGGCCCCCTTTCTGGGGTTTGCCTTTTCCCCTTTAGCTGCTGGGTGTTTCTTTGTTTTAAGTCGTAACTTCACGGGCGTGAAAATGGAAGTTTTCCTGCCAGATGTTTCCAGGCGCGCTGCGTGTTACACCTGCCCTCCCGGATCGGGGCGATTAAACCCAAAAGGAGGAGTAGAAACAGCTCACTTCAGGTGAGGGATGGAGATTTCTGCCTGCATCCCTGCCTGCCGTGTTAACACAAGGAAGGATTCGGTTAGGAAAGATGATTTTAGCATGATATTTTTTTTTTAACAGCTAGAAATGCGATCGTGGTGTTCGCCCGCGGACAGCGGCCACCATCACTTTAAAGGGAGTTTCTCCATCCATTTGCTGGTGGTACCACCACGCGAGGTGCAGCTCCATTTGCAGCGAGAGGCTGGTCTTGCTTAGAAACGGGCTCGCTGGAAGGAGCGGCTGAGATGATGAGCTAAGCTGTCACTTCAGCGATTTGCATGCAGCGTATTCCTGCATTCGCCTGCGTGGATCTGGGCAGATGTCTCACGCGTGTCCGAATGAGTGGAACAAAATTCACTACTGAGAATCATTATCTGGTTCTGTCGAGCAATGGCTGCCCTCTTACATCCGATGAAGGGGTTTTGCTGTTGCTGCCAGTGCCTCAGATTTGGAGGGTTTAATGGTTTTCCTTCTGCAGTTCAATTTTTCTTTTTTTTTTTTTCTTAAGGTGGTCAATCAAACCAGGTCTCAGTTGGGCATCCACAGTCTGCTCTTGAGAGAAGGAGAATTAAAATCTCATTCTCTCTAGAAATAGTCTAACCCACTTACACTTTGTTCCCTCTTAATATGCAAAATACTTGGGTTTTTTTACCCCGAGATGTGCAGCTTAAAGACAAAAACAAGGTGCTGGCTGACTCTCCTGTAGTGCACAGAGGTTTTCCAGGCAGATAATTCACACCTGACCCAAGTATTCAATGCAGTTGTCTCATTCTTGCTCTAGTTAGGGTATTGGTGTTTGGGAGGAGGTCTGTGGCTGTGGTGAGCTCCCCCGGTACGAGCAGAGGTCCCTCATGCTGCTGAATGCCCTTGGAAATGAAGGCTGCTGTTCGTGGCTTGGGAATGAGGGGTTTTATTTTTGAGACCCAGGTCTTGCGCTCAGGGGAGATGTGATACTGACCCCCAGGGTGGTTTCTTGGGTCTCCATCCTCCACAAGGCTTGACTGCAGCATGGGAGGATCTCGGGATAGTTGAGTCTTGAATACCTAGAGCTTAAAATGAAAGAGCTGGTGAGCTCCTTTGGGTTTAAAAGGTTATTAGGCCATTTGTGTGTACATGGAGGTGTCCTGTGCTGTGGGTCTGTCATCACAGAATCATTTTAGTTGGAAGAGACCTTTCAGATCATCAAGTCCAACCATTCCCTCAGGACTGCCAGGTCACCACTAAACCATGTCCCTCAGCACCACAGCTCCAGAGCTTTTAAATCCTTCTTCATCTTGCACAGCAAAATGGCCAGAAATTGACCCTTGAGAAACTGGAACTAAACCAGCTGTGCCTGTTCTAACGGGTGAAAGTGTGAAGCATGGTTGTCATCGCTGGAATCCCTTAAATGAGGATGCTGTTTCTCTCTAAAAGAGGACCCTTTGTTCAGCCCTGCCCTGAACAGCTCCCTGCTGGTCTGCAGCTTTCAGGTGAACCTGTTGCCAAGGTCCTGTCTGACATGAAGCATGAGGCACATCAAGCCGTTGTGTCTCTGCCTGAGAGAACGAGGCTGTTAGCTGCTCTGGAAGGGGCAGGTGGCATCACAGATAAGATATGGACATTTATCCTTCATCAGCTGGGATTAGCTGAGATGAGGACAGAAGTGCCAGGACCTCTGCCTGCCCTGTGGGGAGCTCCTGTGCAGAGGAGATGGGTCTGGTCCCTTCGGGTGACAAGTGCAGCAGTATGGGTTTGTGCCTCTCCTTCCTTCACCCTTTTCAAGTACTGTGTTAAGTATTTATGGGTCAGGCTTCTAGCTGAGTCTTCCTCACCCTGCATCAGCTCCTCCCTATCTCCCTGCTGCCCTCTGCTTCCAAACTGTCATTCAAACTGTCCCGTTCCCTCTGTGCTTAATAAACTTCAGGACACATTTATCTCTCCTGGACCAGGAGTGCTGCAGCTTTCTCCTTTCCTTCCCGAAAGCCTTGGGGAAGGCTGTTCCCTGGCCAGGAGAGCAGTCCTCGTGGGATAAAAATGAGGGAAATGTGACACTGCAGCTGCTCTTTCTGCGCTGGGGCTGAGCCCGGTGTATCTTGGGACACTTGTGGCATGCCAGTAAGGTGGGGCATCTTAATCTTCTGCCTTGTTCCTCTGCTTCATTTTGAAGAGCATGAGTGCTCACTGATCTCTGTCGCATCATGATCTTCCTTCGGGGTTTTGCCAGCAGTGGGGTTTGGAAGTGTTTGGTACCACCTTGCTCCTCCTGCATGTGCCAGGGTTTATCTGAGCGGCTCTTGCTGTGTAGTAGTGGGGAGCAGAGCAAATTGCTCCGTGATGACGTCTGTAGCCTCATTGAGAAGTTGGGCTTTGCAGCATCATGGAGCTGTTCAAAACAGCCAGGGAAAGCCATGCTGAACCTGCTTTTGAGATGGTGTCTCTGCTGTTTCTTCTGAAAGCCTGTGTTCATCAGCACGGGGGCAGCAAGTTGTCCTGACACGTACAGCAGCACGACAGTAACAGCTCTGCCCGTCCGGGTGTCTCCGTGTGCCTGTACCGGCGTTCGGCGTTGCCGCTGGAGATGCCGGTGCTGGGGTGTGTCCGTGTCCAGACTTTCAGACAAATCTCTTTTGGTTTGTGAAGCGTTGAAAATTGGATCATGAGGCAGTGTCTGAGGGGAGGTGCTGATGGTGGCCGTTCCCTTTTTTTCCCCACAGGAACATTATTCCAAAGCTGGAAGAAAGCTGGAGATTTGAGTTTGTCTTGAGCAGAATAAGCCTGTTTTGCCAGCTCAGTGTGCTGATGAGGTTTGGTGGTTGTCTCGGCATCTTTTGAAGGAGTGCTGCTAATTTAGCTGTAGCAATGCTCTGACGCTTGATGAATTAGTCAAGAAAGAATCAGGGCTCTGGCTTCCACCCAGCTCCCAGTACTGTCCAGTTTGCTTAACCTGCTGGTTGATGAGGTCAGTTGGCTAGTAGGTTGGCTTATTGCTTCCTAGACGGTACCTAGGTGTGGGGCTGGACTGTGAGTTAGAAGCAGCACCCTGGACTCATGACAGACTCGTGGGTCCTTCTTTTGGATGATGCTGTGAGGGTGTGTGGCATGTCCGGGCTGTCTCTGGAGCTGCTGGAATGTGGCACAGGTTTAGGAGGGTGGCAGCTCTGCGGACAGGTAAAGCAACAAGCCCCTGAGTGTCAGGATCGTGTGTTGTGCTCTCTGGGCATATGGCTTCTTCTGAGGTCTTCAGACATTGGTGGTCTGTGAAAAAGCACCATGAGTCCTTTCTTGCAAAAGCAAAAAGGACCCTTCCAGCTCTGTGAGAACATTTGAGACTGTTAAAATCCGAGCGGATTGTTCCATTGTGTGCCTGCTCTGTAGCCCCATGGAGGGGGAACCCCAGACTCAGCATCTTGTTCAGAGCAGCACCAGCTGATGTCTTGGGAGAAGGATGGCAGCCTTCTGAGGAGATCTTGCACCAGGACCAGAGTCAGAGCTGGGCTGGCTTTCTAGGTTTTTCTGCACATCCAGTATAATCTCTGCTTTCTGCCTTAGGAGCTTTGCTTGCCTGACTGCGGGGTTTAGACTCCAGAGGGGGGCTGGCAGGGGGGCTGGCGCTCACCCTGAGGGTCTGTCCTTGCAGTTGGGGTGCTCATCAATAAAGCAGTGCTGTAACACACGGGTTGTCGACCGGGCTCTGCCTGCCCGTGGAGACTGAGAAAGAAAGGAGGTAATTACAGAGGTAACTTGAGCTGGCTGGTTAATCCTTGTGGAGCAGTGCAGAGATGTTCCCACTCAAACAGCTCCTGGGAAGAGAATTCAGGTGAGTGATCCTGGCCAGAGGTCAGGGGGCTGTTCAGTGACAGGCAGCCCTGCCAGAACCTTGCAGAGCACCAGGCTGGCTCAGCCTCACCAGAGGTGCAGCTCTCTGCTTGGATCACTGCTCCTCAAGAGGAGGAGGAGGAGGTCTGCTCTGGGCAGCCTTGCTCCCGCCTGGCTTTGTTGCATGGACAACCCTCAATCCCGAGCTCTCTGTGCGGATCCCCCCAGGATGTGGTGGATGTAGCAGAGAGTTGTGGCCCATTAGAAACCCCTTGTGTGTTTTTAAGGCAGGCACGGCTCTGCTGTGAGGGACTGAACGAGTCTCTGAGTCTCTCCTCGCAGCAGGCTGGATCTACTCCATGTGTGAGTTGGAGCTTCGTTTCACACCAAAATCTGCTGGTTGTAGGCTGTTGTTGAATGTGCCTGCGGAGAGCATATGCAGTTTACGCTGGAGCCTGGAGGAGATGTATCTGTGCCTTCAGACTGGAGTGGATTTTCTTTGCAAGTCTGATGAGCCCTTCGTGCTCCTTGGAAATCAATCCACAATCATTCCTGCCTTTCCCTTCCAAGCTCCCCGGTTAGTAGAGGCAGTAGTTACATGTGGCATGGCTCCTGTTTCCAGTGTCTTTCCTCTAAACATCCAAGGAAAGGGAGCACCGGGGGATACCTTCTGGTGAGCTAAAAGGATTATCACTGCAGTTGGGTTAATTATTTCCATCCCTGCCATCTCTTCGCTCTACCTGCCCTGACCTCTCTTCCTAGAGCAGATCTGGTGTCACTTTCTCCATGGGATCGCACCGTTGGTGTCCTGGGAAGGCAGGTGGATTGTCCATGAGCTGCTCCAAGGAGCTGTGGCTCAGCTGCCTGTGATGATGCTCCAAGGCACATGGGGAAGGACGAAGGCTGGTGAGGGTTATTGTGAGATGAGGTTCAGTCTTAAGGGACAGATGATCCAAGTCCATAGGAAGAATGTATTAAACTCTGCTGTTCATGGAGAAGCTTCAGGACTTAGATGAAACCACTTGTGTTCATGGTTTGTATTCATGGTTTTGAATAGCGTGTGTGACTTTGAACCCCTCATGGTGCAGAGTTGCTGGGCTCTCTGTCACTTGTCTTCATTTCACTTTATGGCTCCCCATCAGCTCCTGTCCCGGGCTGTCTGCCTGGAAGTGCCTGATGGAATTTCAGATGGGTTTCATCAGCATGTCAAGTCACTTGCTGCAGAATGGAATTCTTTGAAGTGTTTGTAAATGGCTCAGAAAATCTAAAGAAGCTTCCCCCGTGATCCTTGAACACATCCAGCTCAGCAACATGCACATTTCTGCTGCCCTCTCCATTTTTGAGATACATAAACCGTCTTCCACAGGTTGGAAAGAAGTGTTTGCTGGGATGTCCTTTTGAAATGGAAATTGGAGAAGCAGGAGGGTGTTCAGAGTGGTGAAATTCTCCCTGCTTAAAAACCACTCCACCTTTTATTTGATCAAAACTTCTTTTAGATCCTGGATGCCTTGGCTTGGTGTGTCTTGCTTACAAGCAGCTCTGCTCCATTCTCTCAAATGTCACTTCATGTGAGCTTCCCGGTGTGGAGAACACATCTGGCCAGCTGTGCACGCTCTTAGTTGAGCTGAGGGCAGAGCAGATCTGTCACAGTCAAGACAAGAAGCAAAGTGATGGGCTAGCAATGCTTGTCTTGGCCAGCTACTGTGGCTGCACAGAGCCAGGGAGCAGGGGAGCCTGTGGCAGAGGGTGAAGGGGATGTGGGGTGGTGAGCACAGGGACCACGTGAGCTCTCACCAGGCTGTGATGCAGCAAGATTTGAGTGGAAGGGGGACAAGAAGAGGGCCAAAGAGATGGAGTAAAGCACTGAGTGCTGAGGAGGGGATATGGTCATATTGTCTTCTCCATGGGTCCCTGTCCAGGGAAGGGGCTGTTGGACATCAGTGACTGGAGATATAGTAGTGGGAAGAGTCCAGGAGCAGCAGGAGGCTTTGCAGAGGTGATCAGCACCATGATAGTGTCAGAAATACTTGTCCATACTGAAAATTTGCTTGTGCTGGGCTTCTAGGTGATCAAATGTTCCTGTCCTGGTTTGCAGGGCTCAAGGCGAGCATGTTCCTTGTGCAGTTAGCTGGAGGACCCAGTGATGACAGAAGGTGTCTGCTAGAAGAGCTGTTCCCAAGAGAAGGGGAAATCCATCGGGATGAGCTTCCTGGAGGTTGCTTTGTAGCTCTAGGCTTTTGTGAGCTCAGAGCTACGTGCCAGTGCAGGCTGGCAAGAGGAGCTTCTTGATAAAAATGCAGTTTTTATCCAAAAGCAGACTTTGCTTTGGTGTGGTCAGAAGTAAAGGAAACCTCAGGGATGTAAACGTGACTTGTGTTCTTTTCCTAATGCTGACCTACCGGCGACAAAGCGCTGACTTGCTCCGTGAAGGTGCTGAGTATTTTATTACCCTCCCACTGCAGATCCTGGGTGCGATGGGGTAGGAGTTGCTGGGACTGAATTACTTCAGTGGTTTAAGGTGAGACCTGCAATGAAGCTGGTTTGTGTGGTTGTGTTACAAAGTGGAGCTTCGCGTGCTCTCTGCCGGTAGCTGTAGCTTGTGGTGTCAGACATCAGGTGTTAAGTGAGCCCAACGCTGGGATTGAGTCCAAAGTCAGAAGTGCCTTTTTGTGGTTCGCTTTCAGCTCCTGCTTACTTTGAATTCAAGGGCAGACTTCACCCTAAGCAAATTCTGCCCTCTGAAGTTGCTTCTTTAAATGTGGTTTTACCTACTGCCTCATCAGCCTGACAAACGACGCTGCCCTGGAGCAAGCTGGAGGGGTTTGTAGAAGTAGCTTTTAACAACGGGCAGCTCCAAATTGGACAGAAAACGACCTGCTTTTTCTTTTCCTTGGCATCTTCTGCTGCAATAATGGAAAGCCTGGCAGGCGTATATAAGGAGGAGTAATAAATGTTGCTGTTGGGTGCAAAAAGGAAAGCGGGTAAGAAGTCCAGCTGGAGATCTGCTGCTCGAGCTGTGGTGCTGCTTGAGATCAGTGCAGGTGAAGCAAGAGAAGAGATGCAGAAAGGATGGCACTCACATGAGGGTGTTGGACCTGTCCTGTGATGAGGGGAGTGACTCTGGGGCTTGTAAAGGGGACACTTGAGGGGATTGCAGTGGTGGATGGGTGATCTGAAGAAGGCAGCTGGGACCTGGAGAAAGGATCCTGCCACGGTGCTCCTGGGTGTTCTCACCCTGAGCGGCAGGTGCATCTTGGTCACCTGCCAAACCCAAGCACCATGTGCACAGGTGGACATGCTGTCCGGTCTCCTTTCCTCTCTCATCAGTCTTTCCTGTCCCTGTCCCTCTTTCATTTTAAATCCTGCCTGGCAAGATGTTCTCTGCAGTCTCTTTGCCGAGGGAGCCAGCGCTTCCTGGCCCTTGCCTTGGGCAAGAGCTCGGCAACTGATCCTGCTGAGAGTGAGATGGGGCTCAGCTCCCTGCAGCACGTACTGGCCTTCCAGTCCTGGGAATCTCTCCGCTGCTGAGCTGTCACCACTGCATCCTTATTTCATGGTTTTGTAGCCCACTTTGCCTGCGTTTTGCCTTTCCCCTATTTTCACGTTAGCTGAATTACTTTGCCAGCTCCTTCCTTCCTCCAGGTTTCATCAGGTGAGAAGGGAAGAGAGTCATGGATGTGGTTCAGTGTGAAGAGACTTCTTAGTGCTTAATCTCTCAAATAATTCCACTGCTTTTGTTGTGCCTAATAATAGGGTTTATTGTCACGGCTGTCTGAGGTCTATGCTCAGCTCCAAAGCACATTTCTCTAGTTACTGTCGCTCGGGTACTCCCCTTATGGAGGGGTTTTTGACTCCATGGGTTTCTTTGCTCTATCAACATGGAAGTGCCTTGTGGTGCTCAAGTTCTTAAAGGGCAGAATCCTGTCCTGTGGTTGTAGCAGCGTCTGTGTGCAGGGGGAAAGCACCTTACCAGTGCTGGTGGCAAACCAGCTTGGAATAGCCTGGGTGGGATTCTAGAAGGTCCTCTTTAGCAAGAGGGAGATGGGTGTACTTGGGTGATGCTGAAGGGAGATGGGCGTGTGTAAAACAAGCTCTGGAATGGAGCAAGGTTCACAAGGCACTCAAGTCCTGTGGTCTGTGGAGAGAGAAATCCTCTGGATGCTTCCCCTCTGTGAAAGCAGGTAAAGCCGAGGTGCTGGGGGGGGCGTTTCTTTGCTGTGGCCTCAGCTCGGCCTGAGAGCAAAAGCCAACATCTCCCACCGGTAGTCAGCTGCTCTCTGCCTCCCTCGATAAGGAACGACAAAGTGCTGTGGCTCTAGGTGTGGCCAGAGCCTCTTCAAATAGTCTCTGTGTTCACACACTGCAATCAAAAGAAGCACTGGTGAAACACCAGCAGCCCCGTTTATTCCAGCCTTTGTATTAGTGATTTAGAGAGCGCCCGTGACCTTACGGAACATGAATGGATCCCTCGTAACCTGAGAGCAGGAGCAATATTATTTTAAGCAAGAAGTAAGGCTCTGAAGCAGGCTCTCCTTTTATACATGACATCCATGTGACAGCAGAGCTGCATTTAGAGCTGAAAGGGGATAAAATCCCCGAGGAGACTGACTGCACCTCATTTATTTTTAACAAATGTACCAGAGAAGCTTGAGCTTGAATTCCTAGACTTGGCTTAGTCTTAAATTCAGACAGATTCCACTCTTCATCCCCATGGAAAAGAAGACGGGCACCAACCGGGCTACCAGTTAATTCCTGGGTGGGGGATGAAATGCACATGGATTCTGATTTTTTTACTTTTTTTTTTTTCTTAAACTGGCCCCTTTAGCCTGTGGGTTGGGAGGGGACATAATGGTTTTACAACTCTTTAGCTGAATTTATGGCCCGGGTTCCCATGTGGGTTGTCGCTGTTCGTGCTGCCTGCATCTGCTTTCCTTGCAAATGTGCTCATCAGCTCGATGAAATTCGGATCAAGGCGAGACAGATTGCTACCTGATTGTCATCCTGAATGGCCCCAACTGGGCAAAGACCAGCTGGAGAGAGACATCCCAGTGCTCAGGAGGGATGTGTTTTGTGCATAAAGGTTTTTATCTGCTCTTCATCCTTACTTGAAGACCCGTGTTTGTCTCGTGCCTCAGCGTGGTTCAAACAGCTGCTCTTTGTGACTGGGGCAGCAGCTTCCCAGTGCTCAGCACCAGTTGGGCACCCACCCATTTCCCATCACTCACTGGTGTGGTTGGCACTTCCCATCCCTGTCCTCTCTGTCAGGAGCCGATCGACGCGCTCATCCCAAGGCTCTGCTCTCCTGATGCAGTGGTTGGTTGGTTTTTTATTTCTTGAGCTCCTCTAGATTAGGAAATTTTTTTCCTGTGTTTATCTTCTTACTGCCCCTTCTGATACAGACTTAATTAAAAAAAAAGCTGGGTTTAGTTTTTAATAAATACTGTTGTGAAGTTTTTGAGGGAAGAGTGGTTTTTCTGCTGTTATGCAATAACATGACAAGGGAGATGTAAGCATAGCAGAAGTGGTTGATGAATGCCCTATTGTTTGTGTCTTTTGGCCTTAAAAAGGAATAAAAAAAGACATTCAGGAAACACATTCTGACTTTTGACCTCATCTGAAGTGTCTCTTAGTCATGAAAAGCAAAAATAAAGCAGAAAAGCTGGGACAGAAGCTAAAATTGCCTTCTCCGAGCTCTGTCTTGTGGCATAGTGACTGCTGGGCTGAGGACAAGTCCTGCTGAAGGCCCAAAAGCTTGTGAGATCTGGCACGCTTGTTCCTTTCTAGGGTAAGAAACCAGTGTGTCAAGATTCATTTTTTCCCCTGTATTTATAGAGAGACTGTCCTGACGAGGCATCCCGCCGCGTTCCAGTGCTGTCAGTCATCTTTGGGATGCCAGAACTGGACACTGTGGAGCTAAAGGGTGTTTGGTGCCCAGTTTGGGTATCAGTGGCTCGGTGAAACAAGCGCTGTGGGCACACTGGGTGGCAGTGGTTTGTCCCAGAAGCACGTAGAGACCCGTGTTGCTACTGCTGTGGATTTCCAGGCAAACAGGTAATGCCTGATCCTGCATGTGTGTGTCCGAGATGTTTGCCCTGGGCTCTTCTTGGGGCAGCAGTGGAAGCCTCTCTCATCTACCACCCTTCTGCCTGGGCAATCTTTGCAGCCAGGAGCTCTGCAGGCTTGGATCTCGTAGAAGCAAACCAGGGCTCTCTGGGAAGACTCACCTGACTTGGCTTCTTCCCCGGGACAGGCTTTCTGAGGCTGCAAGAGCGATGGCAGCCGTGGCAGCGTGGCAGTAGCTGGAGCAGATGGTGCTGTTGTCATCAGTTTAATTTCTATCTGTGTGTTGAAACAGCTCAAAATAATTTAAGAAGTGAGGCCCCAATCTGAGAAGATACCTTGAATGCTTCCCTGTTGCCCTGCAACATTAGTGCCCACAGCACTTTAGTGGCTCTGGCTCATCCACTCTGACTACAATCACTCGCTAGAGCTGTGCCATGAAGAATTTTCTATATTTAATATCTTCATTACTGTGGCAGCATTGAATATTCACAGAATTTCTGTCAGGGTGCAGCAAATGTTGTCAGCGCTGTGAAATCAAAGGAAGAGGAGCAGCTAAGATCAAAGTAAGCAATAAACACCGACCTTGTGTCTTGACGGCATCTTTTTCAAGCCAGAGGCAAAATATGGAGGGGCTTAAGGTGCAGCTGGCACGGGCGAGGTGCTGGCCTCCCACATTTCCCTCTCTGCTACGTTGGTGCTCCAAAGCTGGGGTGAGATGATCCACAGCTCTACTGTCACACACAACTTCTGCTTGTGAGGGGTTCGGCTTCGGCTTCAGTGCCTTGAACCAGCTCCCAGCAAGGTGCTGGTGGTGTAAGGAGTAGGGACACAGCAGCCTCGTGGAATTGCAGCCTTGCTCTGCCTGCTCTTGTGGTAGGGACCTTGGGCTTTGGATCTTTCCACCATCAAAATGTTGCTGCTTTGAGGCCAAGGTATCTACTTTTTTCACCATGTATTTTGAGCCCTTCCTGTGGTGCTGCACCACGTCCACACACGTTACTGGCTTGCTTGTGGTGGAAGGTGATACCAGGTCCCCAAAACCTCACGACCATTTACAGGTGTATGCGAAGTTTCCTTCAGATTAAATTCTCTTCATTTACAAGGCTCCTGGTTGCACATTGATCTCCTCAATGTCAACGTCTTTTGAGCCCAGCCCCAAACACAGCAGCATCGTCTCTGCCTTTGCACCCAGAGAGGCAGGGGAAGGAGCTGGGAGAGGCAGGGGAAGGAGCTGGGGTGCAGCCCGCTCGCTGCTTGTGCTGAGGCCAGTTGGTTAGAGCAGCTCCCGGGATGTGTAGGATGTGGCCCTTCCCAGCACAGGAAGATTTCATCCTGCTCATGTGTCCCCGGGGGCCCTGGCTCTGTGCACTGCAGCAAAGGTGGCTGTTTTCTCCTGCAGCAAAGAAAGAAAAGACTCATGGGGCTGGCAGGAAGGCGGCCGAGCGCTGCAGGGGGGTTCTCTCCCTGCAGTTTTTGCACTTAAATGCAGAACATTTTAAGTTAAACTCTTCACTGCAGAGCGTGTGCGCTCTGCCGATGGCTCGGGGCTTGCGTTTGATCCCACGTTCACACCAAGTCCCAGACATTTCTCTAGCCCATGGCTCCGGCGCACTGAGTGGATGCTGTTGTGCGGGTCCCGCTACCAAAGCTCGCGGGGAAGGGAAGCGAGCAGAGCTTTGATTCCCGCGCGGGCGGTCGTCGCTGCTGGGTCCTGCAGCGCACGGCCGCGTGGCAAAGCAAGTCAGTTGTAAAATGGAGACGGTGCTGGAGAGCTCACGTGAAGATGAACAAGCAGGGCTGCTTTCAAGGAGTCGCTGTCGCTAACCTGCTGGAAACACCTTTGTCTGGGACTTCAGTCGATCACGTTGCACGCTTGCTGGGTGGAGGGAGCGCCTGGCTGGGAGCTGGGCTCTGAGTATTTTCACCCTCCAGCTCGTTTGGGGTGTCTGGTGTCTGGCTGGCTAATGGAGAGTGACTTTTGGGGTGTTTCACAGCTCCTCAGCTGAATTGCGTTTCAGGAGCTCTGTCTGGGAACCCAAGAAGGGTGTGACAGTGCTTGGTGTCCTCTCAGATTGGCTGTGTTCAGGGAAATGGGGGTGATCCTGCATCTGTCGGCCTTTCCCTGCCCTGGGATGTGTTGTGGTACCCACTGGAGCATGAAATAAATCCCGTCACTTTGTTTCCAACCCACCATTAATGAAGAAAATTGTGATAACCATGAGATACTGCTGGCCACCTTAACAGTCGTGCTCGTGGTGGATTGCCAGCGTCCACAGACCAGATGAGCCCTGCCAGGCTCCTTTTGCCACCGACTGCTGTGTGAAAGGGACCTTATCATGGGAACATCCTCTGTAATTGTTCCCCGTGAGCGACAGAGAGGAGCGTGGCCGCTGTCAGTTTGTGGGGATGGATGTCTGTTTGTCTGTCCTCGGGCAGTGCAGTCTCAGGAAAGCAATTTCTTCCTCCTTGCAGTGTGATTTGCCAGCCAAGGTGAAGATTTTTGACAGGGCAGAACACTGTCATACTGTCGACTGTCCTAATTCATTAAGAGTCCAGCAGGATTTTCGGGAGCTTTTCTTTCCTCCCTCCATCCAGGCACAAGGTAACATGCTAAGAACGCATTCATCAACTCGTGTTTCCTTCCCTGCCACATCTCAGTGTGCAGCTGAAATAGCAGGAGAAGTATCAGGGGAAATATCAGGGGAAATATCAGGAGAAATATCAGGCTTCCACCATTTTCTGTTAAGTGAATAACGACCGGTACAAACCCAAACGCTGGTGAGCCCGCCCCAAAACCTGCAGCAGCAAGGAAGATGCTCTGATTTCCAGTGCGTTGGGCTGAGCCTGGGATGGGAAGAGTCAAAGAGAATTAGCTGGTAAATAAGATCTCCTGCCTTCTTTGTGATCCGCTCTACGTGTTCAACTGCTTAAAGGCTTCCCGAGCAAGCAGGATTTTCAGGAGGAAGAATTTATCCACTCGTAGACCCACAGAGCTCTGTGAAATGCACGACCACAAGGTACTCTAGCAGGGGGTTGGGAAGAAATCCGAAGGTAGCCTGGTAAATCCCTGCCAAAGAGGCTTCTCTTCCCTCTGTTCACAAAGAGCCTGCTGAACAGACAGGCCAAGCTTTACAACTACTGCTTCCTTTTCTGGTGCCGTCTAAGCCCCGCTTAGATCAGAGCTTTAATCTAGCTAAAGTTAGTAGACTTAGAGGCAGCCTGATCTTTGCATCACAGTCAGATAAGCCAGACAAAAAGCAAAAGAAGGTAAGAAGGGGTGAAAGATGGAGTAGGGAAGATGCCAGCAGTGGTGGTCGATGCTGCAGGTTGACAAGGAGGTGCAGAGGTTTCAGGTGAGGTGAAGGTGGAGCCTGGCTGCTTTTATGTCCCTATAGTGTCCCTCAGGAGCTTCCCTGGATTTCTCTTCTCAAGGGCAGCTCCAGAGAGCCCTACCTGAAAGAGAGCATGCAGCTGGCTGTGTGCAGGTTCTGGTGACTCTGGGAGCCTGGTGTCCACTCTGCCGTGTCACCAGCCTGCTCCCTGGCCAGCCTTTCCACCTCCATTCCTCTTGCCAGGAAGATGGGAGTAGCTGTGCTTGGTCACTCTGTCAGTCGCAGTTGATGCAGTTGATCACACAACACTGGTGTGTGGTCCCTCAGGGGATCCACAGCACATTCCTGTTCCTGGAAGAGGCCACATTTGTGGTGCCCTTCTGTTTGGGCAGAGACAAGACACACAGATAAAGCCGTTTCCCATCTCCTGTGTCCCGCTCCTCTTGCACTGGGGTTGTGTGGTGGATAATCTGGTGTCCTAATTGCCACCCAGCTTGGAGGCAGCTGCTGAACAGGGCCTAAGCTGATTTGGGATGGCAAATTCTGTTAGTTTAATTCGCAGCAGCACCGAGGAACGTGTCGGCTCGTGAGCATCCCTTGGCTTTTCTCTCGGCACGAGCGTGCCCTGAAGACCTTTGCCAGCTGGTGACCCCCAGCACTGGCCGTGGAGAGGTTTGTAAGGGCTATTTACTGATGGTCTTGTATCTCTGAACCCAGCTTTTCTACTCCCTTTCGATGCTGTTTGTAAAGAATCATGACATCTCATTGCTTGGGGCTTCCTTGCCCTGTTACCACCCTCACCTTTTCCCCGTGTCCTTTCCAGGCTTGATAATGCGTCATTAGCTGGCGTGAGGGTTGTTTATCGCCGGGTCCCAGTAACCTTTGGGTCCCAAACGGGTGTGCATGAAGCCAGTGTGACCACCCTTGCTGCAGTGAGGCTCCCGTGCCTCAGAACTGTCCTGCTGTGCAGCCAAGTCCATCTCACGTCTGCATGGAAAATGTCCAGCCCCGAGCGAAAGGTGCCAACAGTTCCAGGCCCCCAGGAAGTCACTTAAACTATAACACAGAAAATTGTGAAAACAAAAACAAAAGAAAAAAGAGACTTCTGTTGCACGACACTGTTGTTCTAAGAGGCATTTGTCTGTCTTTGAACCCTAAGGAAGTTTTTCCAGCCTCTTGACTCGATAACTTGAAACGTGATGTAGTTTCTCAGCTTGCTGTGCATCGAGCAGTGCCTGTGATTAATGAGATCACCGTCCATATTGCTTCCTCTGTCAGCTTCTCCTAAAAACACTACTTGGAGAAGTACACAAAGGAGATGAAAAGGAAGTTGCTTATGAATAATGAAGAGCCTTTCAGCTGATGTTATTTCACGGGGCTGTCACTCCATTTTAATTAAGTAATTCAGGTGGAATGGTGCTTTTTTAAAATGCTGTTTGTGTTTGATCACCTTTCAAAGGTAACACTTCGATAGCTTGTGTTTGTTCAGTTCTCATTTTCAAGTAACAGGAGTGGGTGCTTGCTGCCCTTAGTGATTAAATAACAGAGAAGGAGGACACTGAGCCAAGCACAAGACACAAAAACCAAGAGGCTTCACTCTGCCCGTGCCTGAAAATGAGCTGGGTGGTGCTTGGATGTTGGTGTGAAAGATGGAGCGGCTGGGTTGGACCCATGATGAGTACTAGAAGGTGCAGATCTCAAAGCATTGCGCTCGCCTTCTGCTGAAATTTCTCTTCCCTCTGTTTTCTTCTCAGCATGAGGCTCGTACCCCCCGCACCCGGCCGCAAACAGATCTGCCAACGCCTGGTTTATTTTGGGATTTGTGCGTATGGAAATCGAGCCATGAGCTCCCAGACTCGTGATCCCTGGAGCTGCGCAGTTTGAATTGCTGTAGATCCAGACTCTACCTCTGTGATCGGGGATAATCCCGCTGCCGTTTGGAAAACGACGGCTCTCGGGTTCTGTCCCCTCGATCCTCAGGCTGCGCTCGTAGCCCCGGCGCAGTGCTGGGCCCGCGGGTGAGCGGGGTGCAGCTGCCGACCCACTTTCCTTGGGCGGGCATCGTGGGAGCCCTCATCTCCTGGCACCAGAAGGGGTGTGGGGATG
>JANHFX010011557.1:20656-35409 GCA_027560015.1 Chloroceryle amazona | reverse complement strand
GGGATGCGGTTTTGTGCTCCTTTGTGAGGGGCAGTGATGTCGTCTGGCACAGATTGCACGAGGCCGAGTGCCACCGAAGCACAGCTGTGTGGTCCCCGGCATCTGCTTTCTTCCCCCTCCGCCACTGGGCTGCTCTCAATAGGCTACGTTGTTTTCAGCCCGGGATTTATTTACCTTTCATTGCGGAGAAACCTTTTGCCAAGGGATTAAGACTTCAGGCTGCCCAATTTAATTTGGGATCTAAATCTTCCCAGGCAGAGAGTGCAGTTGGCTTTGTGCGTTGTTTGCTGGTGGTTTGCTGGTGGTTTGCTGGTGGTTTGCTGGTGGTTAGCTGGTGGTTTGCTGGTGGTTTGCTGGTGGTTTGCTGGTGGTTTGCTGGTGGTTAGCCCGAGTCGTGGCAGAACGAAGGCTCTGCCGTGTCCTTGTGCTGGTGGTGGTGAGTCCTGGCTGCGCTCTGGAAAGGTGTCCGGGTGCCCGATTGCTGCCTGGGCAGGAATTGCTGCTGCAGACCGGGCATGGTGCTGGGTGGAGCCACTTGGCCTCGTGGTCTGCAGCGCAGAGGGGTCACCAGGCAAGAGAAACTTGCTGCTTTATGGGAGAGTCATAGATTCATTTTCTTTGGAAGAGACCTTTCCAATCAAGTCCAACCATTCCCCCAGCACTGCCAGGACACTGCTAAACCAGGTCCCTCAGCACCACAGCTCCACAGCCAGACCAAGCCATTTTATTGATGCCTTCAAGCCTAATGAGCTATTTAGAAAACAACTTCTCAGACTAGGCAGTGGAGGAGGAGCAGTGCTCTCATCTCTGGCTTGGCTCTTCTGGGCAGGAATACCAGACAGCTCAGGGATGTGTCTGGGGTGTCTTGTCTCACGACTGTTGCCTCTTGCAGATGAAGGAAGGTGAGGCTGGCTCTGGGCTGGCACCGAGACCTTGGTGAGTGTCGGACAAAAAGTGGTGTGGGAACCATCATGTAAAGCTGATCAGCTTTACTGTCAGGTCTCTGCAGCTTCCTGTGAGGGGAGTGATGCTGTTTTCAGCATCCTTGCCAAACTCTGCAAGGAAAATTAAATTTATTTCCTCTTTAAATGTCTTGTGGACCTCAAGCTGACTAATAGCTTTCACTTCCTGACCTAAACTTGAGTGCTGTCAATAGCTGTTAAAGGTTTGCATCATTTCACTCAAGGCTCTTCCTTATGGAGATGATTTGGACTCTTTGAGGTGTAAATTGCTATTTTGGCTTTTATCCCTTAACATTTTGTCCAAGACAGGCCTTCAGGGACCGTTCTGGGGCCCTCTTCAGCTGTGAAATGCTGTTCAAGTGCTGGGAGAGCTGCTCCCAGTTACAACAATGTCGAGCTTGGCCGGCTGGGTCGGGAAGCACATCCAGAGTCAGACGGAGGCCTGAATGCCACGAGCTGCCCTGCCGATGGATCCACGCACACCCCCGGCCCACCTCGGTGACAGCTCACTGGAGTATCTGCTTCTGGGTGGGGATGGCAACGTTCACCTCGCAAACCAGTTGGAGGCCCCTGGTTGTAATCATTTATCGCTGGGAAAGCAGCTCCGAGCACGGGATGGAAATACACCCTGTGCCAGCCTGCGTCGCATCTTAACACTGGTGCCATGGGAAAGCAGCTGCCTCGGGCAGCAGGAGATGGATGGGCTCTCACCAGTTAAACTCTCCTCCTGGACAAACTGGGGTTATTGAGGTACTGGTGGGCTGAGCCTATGCTGCCAGAAATCAGCCTGTTCCTCCTGCTAACAAAAAATTTGCCTCCTTGCGCAGCTCACAATGACTGCTCTCGAGCGGCAGGCTGCGGGTTTGAAAGTGGGAGGGTTGGAGGAGCTGTTAATTATGGGATGGGCTGTTGCTTTTTAGATAGTGTCCTTGGTTAAGAAGAATTTTTCTGCTGGAAGTGGATAAGATTCTTAGGAGGGTTTGTGCTTTATCTGTCGTGCAGAGGGTGCTGCTGAAGTTTATCTCTGCGCAGCTCTCCGTGCTGTATTGTTCATTGCTGAACCATTGCTTTAAGGTGGGGCTGGTTTTACAGTTTTTAGAATGTTTTTTTTTTTCCCTTTATTGTTAACAGTTTTCCCCCAAAAGGGATTTCCCCTTCCCCCACTGAAAAAGGAAAAAAAGTAGAATTCTCATTATAGGCTATTTTTCAAAATTCAAAGTGATTTCTCAAATGCACAATTTTCAGAACATCCCTAAGAAGTCTGATCTAAAATAATCAGTTTTAATAAGGTTTAAATTCTCTTTAGTGACATGAATTTATTACCTGAGAGAAAACCCAAAGCAAAGCTGAGACTTTACCTCCAGAACACGAAGCGGGGGGGAGGTTGCATGTAGGCAATTCAGGTTTCCTTCTTGTTTTCAACAGGACAGCTCTGTCCCAAAACCTTGTACGGTTTTGAGCGTGCAATGCTTTTATCTGGCCCCTACAAGGGATGAAAAGGCAAGAGGGAGACAATGAAGTTCAGTATCCACTGGAGAGGCATAAAATGTCTTTATAGATGATGTTCCTGGTGAACAGAACCATATGACTATAGAGCCTGAATGTTTGCGATCCTGCTGGGAGAGCTTTGCAAGCTCAGAGATACCGGTGGTGGCAGCTCGCTTGCACTTACCCACTGAATCCCTCTTTGTGCTTCCTGTTATTTATTTGCTTATCGGGTGCTGATGTAATTTTGTCAGCCCTATTGTGATGGGTTTAAATCTCAGCCCTGCGAGGGCCTCAGAGGGCGAGCTGTAGGGAATGCTGCACGGGATGGGCAGCGCTTGAGTGGCGTCTGTTGAGTGGGCATTTCTTCAGCTGAAAGCAAGATGCTGTGGGAGCCACGTGGGAGCTCCTCCCTGCCCCTTGGCCCGTGCTGGTTTGAGGGGTTTTTGTTCATCTGCACCGCTGACTGGGTGCAGAGTGACACTGCTCCTCTGCCTGATGTGCTGCAGACACGGCGGGAGGATGTTGTGCTTCATCTGCTGGGAGATGTTTCTGCTCTCCATAGCTAACTGGGCATCACCTCTCAAAAGCACCGTGTCCAAACAAATGAGCAGCCGGGGCGTTTCATAAGCTGCAGCCAGACTTCAGGTGCTCTCAGGGTCCTGTTGAGTGCATTTTTGATGGGTCTTTGTGGCTTTCATTCGTGCTTTTTTCCTTGTAACAGAAAAAACAGAGCTTGTGGCTCTGAAAAATTAATGGCTACATCCTCCTGAGCCCACCTCCGGTCCTTTAGCCCCGAGGTGGCTGAATCCTGCCGTGCGTGGAGCTCAGTGGGAGCAGAGACTGTCTCTGTCCAGCTGCGAGCAGCACGCTGTTAAAAGACCTTCTTGCAGAGCTCAGACAGACGGTGAGATCGTCGGCTTCTCTGAGAAACACCCTGCATTTCTCCATGCTGAAGAGGCCTGGCAGCAGCAGGGCAGCAGGGTGACGGTCAGCCCAGTGACCAGGCAGCCCCCCAGCAGCAGATCCACCAGCCTGTGCTGAATCACGGCCGGCTGCTGCTGTGCCAGGCTTGCACAGATGCTAAATGCTCTATTCAGAGGGAAAGTGGAAGGTCTTTGGCTGTGTCAGATGCCATCCACAGAGCCAGGAGATGAGCCTGCAGCAGGGTATGCGAGCTCACTAGTTGTCAAGCTTGGAGCTCTCTCTGGGTGATGTTCCAGGAAATTCCTGTCCAGAGGCAAGAAAGGACTAAATCATAGAATTGTTTAAGTTGGAAAAGACCTTTTAGATCAAGTCCAACCACTCCCCAAGCACTGCCGGGTCACCACTAACCCGTGTCCCTCAGCAGCACATCTCCACATCTTCTAATCCCCTCTGAGGATGGTGAATGCATCGTTCCAGGGAGGTTGAGGGAGACACTAATGGTTCTTCTCAAAAATCTGGTGGGAGGAAGAGAGAAAAGGAGGCAGAATAAGGAACCAGCCCCATTGAAATCCAGCGCAGTAGATCTGGGAGTGGTTTGCCTCTGGGTTAGGAAGCAAAGATGTTAATATCTGTGGATAATTAGTGAACTGTGCTGGGAGGACTGTCAGGGATCCCTGGTTATGAATGGGGCAGGAACTGCTTCTCCCATCTGTGTTTTCCTACCAACAGCCAGGGCAGTGCGTGGGGAAAACTGCAGCACCCAGTGCTGTGTGGGTTTGGGGCAGGGAGATCCCTCTAAGTGCACACACACACACGAGGAGCCCATTTTTCTGTTGTTTTACACTCATTTTCATGCCCAAGTTGCTTTTGTGCCCTGTACACAAGGTTAACGTGATCTTTTAGTGTTTCAGTGCTAAGCAGACCTGTAAATAATAGCGAGCAGTGGCCAGATGAGACCAGGCTATAATCAATATGATCCTTTGAGCTCTGGGAGGAGGGCAGCCAGATGTCCAGATAATTAACACCCAACCTTTTATGGGGCAAAAATTAGGTACTTAATTTGTTACTATTTTCTACCTCTACTTTAATGGGTGGTTTCCTTTCAGGACAGGTTCCTGAACTTACTTGTTTCCATTCTCCCAAATGACTTGGTAGCTGTCTAAGGCAGAAATTAAATTGCCTAGTCATCTTGCTAAGGCTTAAAAAAAGCTGGGTGGGAGATCTGGTTACTAACACTGGAGTTTCTCTCGCCCAGTTCCATATATCCAGTTAATTTATTGGCAGCAAACAAAACCACACGAGTTTGCTTCCTTGCTGCTGGTGCCCTGAGCTTCTCTGCTGGATTCGCTCGCTCCTGACGGTGACGGCGAGTGTGTGATTACACTAATAGCTGGTTATTAATCACTGATGGAGGTTGTACTTAGATCAGGAATTAGGAAGTCGGATAAAAGCAATGTCCATCTAATGGAGAATAAGGAGAAACACAGATCCTGCTTCACAGAAGTAGACAGTGTTTCTTGGCGACTTCATTTCCTTTTGCAGATAAATGCACATTCCAGAAACAATTCTGCACTTCAGCAGCTTTCTGCTGCCACTCCAGTGTCCACACCTATTTGCTGTGCCTCACTCTGCCACAGCGTTGGCTTTCTGAGCGCTGCAGGAAGGATTCAGCATTAAGCAGCTGTTGTGCTGTCCTCTCAGACCCACGACGCAGCGAGACCCTCTCCTTTAAGAGTCCCTGCTCCAAATCTGTCTCTGGCCAGTCCTGGTTTACTTCTGCATGTCACTTTTGAACCGGTTTTCGGGTGCTCGTTGTATCGTTGCAGCTTTGTATCCTTGCTGGGGTGTGGGGGATCCCCTCGTGCAGCAGCATCATGCCTCACCAGCAGATCTTCTGCTGAGAGACTGGTTAAACTGGCTAACACTGAGTTTGGAGCGTGCAGCAGAAGCACATCTGCACTAAGCGTGCTGCTCCTGGTGATCACCGGTGACAAAACAGTGGCTGAGCAGCATCCTTAGTGCACCAGGATGGTCCTTTTGCTTGGGACATCTTAAATCCCCGTGGAATTCTGATGCTGCAGCCTGTCAGATGTTGGCTGTGTCGTTGCAGTGGTGGATGCAGTGACCGGTGCAGGATGATCAGACCTTCCCTGTATTCACAAGGAGTGTTCACTCCTTTATATGTCTTCCATGCAAAATCTGGGGTTTCCTTTTGCTCATGCCCATAGGTGAACTGTTTGTCTCTGACCTCCTGTTCTGGGATCTTGGTGCATCTCTGCTGAAGGGAGGTGTCTGGCTGGGGCAGCCCTGTTGGATCCCAGTTTGGCATGGTAGCACTTCCAGCTGTCTCCTCCACCTGATCACCGGGACAAAACCTGCTCCTGGTGGTTTTGGAGGCATTAGATGATCTGGGGAGTATTTCAGCACTGGTGTGAAACCCAGTAGGTAACGTACCTCGAGCTGTGACCTTCGCTGAGCACAGTGGAGAGATTTCAGGGCTCATCAGGAAAAGGGAACAAAGTAGGTGTCTTCTTACAGCGACTGAGAAGATGGTTGGATGGTGTTGGCTGATCACTTGCACTAGGGTGTTTAACGCTCCTGGAAATGGGCTGACAAACCCAAATTGTCTAGGTGGTTGTGCATCAACTGGGCTCCGGGCGAAGATGCGTTGGGTCAGGTTTTGCCTGATGGTTGTCTGTTTTTCCTCTCCTCTTCAGGTAACTGTGCTGAGAGACGGCGGAGCAGCGTCAGGACATCACCATGATGGAGGATCACGCAGCCAGCCAGGAGAAGCACATCCCATCAGGTGAGCACCTCCAGGAGGAGATGGTGTGAAGGACCTGCCTTGCTCACTGCTGAAAGAATGGCCTAAGTGGGTAGAGCAGGGCCAGCGTTCAAGGGGTCCTTGGAGAAGAGGGTTTTTGTGTCTGGAAGGTAACTGTGGCTGCAGCCAGTGGACAGTGGGTAGCCCACAAGATGCTCTGATGTTCGTAGTCGTAGGAGAACGCTGCTCTTTGATGTCATTGCCCAGCAAGAGCAGAACAACCCCGGACTAGTGATTATCTTAGTGCTACAGCTTTGCCAGTGTGTGTTTCTGTGTTCACTCCTTTGTTCGCTATAAAAATACAGCACTGCTTTTATTTGGAGACACAGCTCACGGGTGCTGCTTGCTGCCTGCTTGTCTCACCTGCACAGGGAGGTGGGGGGAGCTGGACAGAGAGCTCTGGGAGCGGGGCCATGCAAGAGTCTTTCGCCCCATGTTTCAGCCCTGCATTTCTCAAGAAGCCTTTCCTTTCTCATTCCACCGTGCTCTGCAGTTGAGCTTGGAAAGCCACATAACGCCAGCAAACCTGCTGGGACTCACTCCTAGCTCTTCTCCATATAAACATCATCTTAATTTTCTTTTCTTGAGGTGCTTCGGATACAGCTTACCCCAGATAAATGGGTTGTCTCTGTCCTGGAGAGAATCCACAGCATCCATTCATCCTGGGTTCTCTAATGCATTTCAGTCCGATAGCTCCTCTCAGCTTGTAGCCTCAGCTTTGCACATCACAGTTCCCAGGGATTTTGCTTATGTTAGTTTGAATCTTCTTTTCCAAGTCATTTTCTTCAGTTCTCATTATTTTATTTGCCCGGACTCCTTGCAGAGAGGAGACTTGTGCCTCTTGCCCTGCTCTTCCAAAAGATGACTTTGGCAGCCGAGCCTTCGCACCGTACGTTACGGGCTACACCGAGCCCTTCACAGAGCCCCAGTGGCTCCAGACATGGCAGAGAGGACAACAGTGACTCCCAAGTTGTGCATCTTTTCTGCTTAACGTTCCTAAGAGCTCCTTCCCCGCTTGCACCATGCTTTGCTGTTTCTAGCTCTCTGGTTCACTGGGCTTTTCTTTTGCTGATGGGTTTCCGCTTGTTCCTTTTGGTGATGACACTGGTGCTTTTGGTTGGCATTTTCACGCTTTGCTTGCTTGTTGGTTCTGGGGGTTGATACTCTCCCATTAGAGTTTCTTGCTGGTGTGGATCTGAGCGATCAGAGTTGGTAACACACACGCCAGAATTCACAGCCAAGGTCTCGTTCTAAGTATTTGAATGTTTTCCAGGCTATCCCCTTCAGATACCAGTCGATGATGGATCGGATGAGCCTGTTTCTGAAACATCCGACGCTAAGAGCACCCCAACTACGGAAGGTGGGAGCTCTTTGACTTACTGCTTTGAAACCGTGATGGATGGGGTCATGGAGCAAGTACCTCTGAGCTCTTTTTTTGCCCCCTCTGTATTTCCTCCTCATTAGTCCAGCCTGATTCACGCTGCAACGATGAGATGGGCAGAGCCTGTATTTAAACCAAAACTTTGTGATGGTGGAAAGGCCATGTAGGCAGGACTCAAGGTGTATCTGTGCTGCTCCAGAGCATTAGCTGAATGTTTGTAGAAAGAATCTAATTCCAAAGTGGTCTAGAGACTTGTTCACCAGTTTAATTAACTGCATTTTTCTGTGCCTCTGGCTGCTTTAATCCCAAGTATCTGCATCTTGGAGACTTCAGGTAAAGGTGTTAGCTGGCAAAATGTATCTAAAAGAAAGGTGGACAGAGCTGCTGACTGGTTCCAGCCCTGTCCCTCTGAAGGTGTGGGCAGGCTGACAGTCTGTGAAGTGGCTCTTTTCCTGTAAATGTATCTCAAGAAATGAGGATGTAAAAGCTGCGGGGTGCAGGAGGGGATATTGTCCCTCTTTGCAGTTGGATCGGGACTATCACGATGAGCAGACTGGTAGATGGAGCCAGGTACCTGTCTCAAGAGCTGCACAGAGAGCAGCGCAGCTGCAGCGCTCAGATGCTTTTTGAAGGGATCTGATGGGAGCTGTTGATTCCTGCTCCAGACCAGTCCTGCTGCAGACCAGAGATGTCCTACACAGAGAGCAGCTGCAGCTCAGGCACCAGTGGCTGTGTTTAGCTGGGTGTTTTCAGACGGAGTTCATGGTAAAGCCTGGTTGGTGTGGCAGAGAGGGACAGCTCATGTTGTCCCTGCGATGCTGGCTTTGCTCTGTCCTGCCCACTCGTCTCCCTCCACAAGCACTGGCTCAAGGGAGGGAGTCGGGTGCTTTTCTAAGCAAAAAGTTCTTCAGGCCTGGCCTGGCCTCCGCAGGGTTTTGCCACTCCCTGGCTATGTGAAAGCTGCGTTGTTTTTCAGATGCCACAGCACCTTTAGTGGAGGAAGGAGACCACGAGGATCAGGGTGGTGTCGAACAGCACGGGGAGATCCCAGAAGGAACCACAGGTGAGGGAGACCAAGGTGGAGTTTCATCTCTTGGTGCAGACAGAGCAGAGAGCTGGACTGGTTGGTGCTTAAAATAACACTACGAAACCCCTCGCAGGCGTGCTTCGCTCCTGAGGCGTGCGTCGTTCTTCTCCACGGCCTGCAGAAATAATTCCTAGCTTGCAATTGTCCTCTTGCCTTCCCCATCCTGGGGGAAACTCGTAGCCGTTTCTTCTCTCTTTCTCAGCTCCATGTCTGACAATCTTTCTATCTGGTGGCTTTGCCTCCCACCTCCAGGCCACTTACCTGCCCATCCCGCTCATCTCCGCCGCTTTGCTGGCAAGGCGAGGTGGTCACCGCAGGACCTCGCTGCTTCTGTCCCTGCTGCTGGTGCTCTTGCTCAACCCAGCCCAGCGCAGGAGGTTGTCTTTGGAGCGGCAGGTGGAAACCAGGCCACTGCAGCAGCAGCTCTGTGCCTGCCGGCGCGTTTTAAGGAATAATGCAGAGGAAGTGAAGTGGCTAATTCAGCCTGAACGCTCGGTGGGGAATCACCGCACCCAGGCCTGGTTTGCCGGGGAAGGATGGGGGGATTTGGGAGGCAGAGTAAGAAGGGAGCGAGCTGCAGCAGTGCTGCCTGTGTCCGAGAGGGCAGAAGCTCCTGGGAGAGCCAGGTCTCTGTGAGAAATGAATATGTGGCCCCTGTGTGGTCGCCGTTGGCTTTTCCTGGAAGCGTCAGGCAGGACCTGGGGAAGGTACTGGGTGGACATGGGCTTCTGCCAAGGCTTGGACACTGAAACAAGCCCACAGCATATTCCCTCAGGCAACCAAATTGTCTGTCCTGCCTCCAGTCCCCGGGCTGCTGGTGGAGCCCTGGGCTGAAAGGCAGACTGGCCAGAATGCGCAGGCTCTGCTTCAAGATCTGACTGTTCTGGGGAGCCAGGAACAAGCCGCGTGTCCTGAACTCCTTGGGAAAAATTGGGCAAAACAGAGAAAATCCCCATTTGGCTGTAAAATGGTGACATACAAATATAATGGATGAAGCCAGTCTGAAAGTAGTAATATTGAAAAAATTCTGATAGACACAAAGAATCATTGTTGTGAAGGAAATCGTGCTTCTCTAATGTACCAGTATTCCCCAAGAGTCAGGTTTATATCAGACTTGGATTTACTGGTGTCAAACAGCCTCGGCAGAGTTCATTGCAGTGAGGTAGTAGACACCAGGAAGGTAGGGCTCAGGTAAGAGACATTCATGCGCGTGTTGCTGGCAACATAAACTCTAAGTGAGGGTACAAGAGGGGATATAAATCCACAAGTTTCTCTGCTCTATACCAGCCTGGTTTCTGTGGCTCTGCCTGAAGGAGCTTGTGCTAACCTGCCACCAGGATGCGTGAGCTGGTGGAACTCTCCTCTGGCCTGGTACAGCACAGGCTGAACAGATCCACCGAGCTCCATCCTCAGCAAGGGCTGATTCCCCTTCTGGTACTGCCCTGCTCATAAACCAGCACCAGCAGGGAAGTAAATAAATTCTCCAGACTCACGTTTGAACTTAATTCTTGTTTTGATCATGTTTTTCCCATTCTTTCTCTGAACTGGGACCAGCTGAAGAGGCGGGCGTAGGAGCCACCCCCAACCTGGAGGACCACGCTGCAGGAGATGCTGCTCAAGGTTAGTGAATCATCTGTTGCTGGGGTCCAGTTATTGTTGCCCACGTGTGTGGCTGGTGGCCAGTGGCTTGGGACTTTTGTTCAGTGGGGCAAATGCTCTGCACTGTATGAGCCATTTCACAGTTCTCCCTGTTCCTGACAGGGCAGGGTCATACACGCTTTGAATGTTCCAACATCCTCATTTCAGGGAACTGCAGCTTTTCATGCACCAGGTTTCTCTCTCAGACAGTTGAAGCCCTGGTCCTTGTTTGTCCAGTTGCAAAACAGGTTGGAAAAGGTAATAAATGGAGCTGGGATGTGCAGTTAGCCAGGAGGAGCTGCTCAGCGTTGAACAGAGTTGGGCCCTGGGTGTCACACTGGAAATAAATTACCTCTAATGACTGTGTCTCTCTGACGTAGAGCATGCCTCCAGCCTACGCACTGATGCCCTGATTTTCAGGGTGTTTTTTCTTTCTCATCCCAGTCTAAGGGAACGTGACTGACAACGCTCGGCACAGCGGGCAGGGAGCCTTTTGAGATCATTAATTGTGTTCAGATGAGCCAAGAAAGGACCCAGGGACTTCTTGGCTCTCTGGAAAGCCTCTCTTGACTCTGCTCAGTTCAGCCTTGCTGGAAAACATCAGGATGAGGTTTGCCCAATGCACCCAGCACTGGCTTAATTCCGTGCCCCGTGGGGCAGCCTCGAGGATTCAGGCTCAGTGGGCTATTGCTCTCTTGCTAGCACTGATACACCCCAGCGCTGATTCGATGCGCCGTTTAAAATCTTAGTTAAACCCCATTTTGTAAGGTCGTTTTCTGTGCAGTAGACCTAACAGATTCCTCCAGTTGCTCGGGCAGCATCTTTCCTCCTCGTGGCTGCATTAGTGCACTTAGAGACATCCAGGTCTTTTAAAGAATTAAATAGGTCTTTGCCTTCTGCGCTCAGGGCAGAATTGAGGTTGTCTTTGCTTTCCACACACATGAGCACAGTTATCTGCAGTCTGCTCCCTGCAATTAAAAGAAAACCTTTGCTTGCCTGTCCGGTGGTTCTTGCACTGGCAGCTCTTCTGTATTTCAAATAGTGGCACCGTACGAGAAAGAAATCAAGACTTAGTGGGTGAGGGGTGAAGTCCTCTCTTCTGTCTGCCCTCGTCCATCTGGTTCTAGGTGCTGTTTCTCACCAGATTTTTTCATAAGAACTTTCTGTCCTGTCCTGGGATCTTTCAGCTGTCACATGTGGGGACATCCAGCCGGCTGGAGCTCTGATCTAACCTCTGTGTGACATTTCTAGGTTCTTATGTAATTGCTACTTCTCTGAAAGTGGACTTGTAATAAAGTGCTGCCTCCTTTTAACAGTTCTCTTTGATTCAGAGGAAGATGTGGTTATTGATACGCGCAGTCTCGGATATCTCGTTAGTATCTACCTTCATTTCTTGTGCTGTGGGATGTGAATAAATGATCTTTGCAGTGAAGATGGAGAGTCTTCCAATGCCTTTGGAGTCTCAGGTGGAGAAGCCTCTTCTGAGGCTTCACGTTTTGTGCCATGGTGGCATTCTGCCAGCTCTTGATCTTGTGCTGCACGTTTGCCTCAGAACCCCTGGCAGGTCCTGGACTACAGGAGTACAGGCGATGAACCGACTGTCCACATCTCTGCACCGGTGGTTGTTTAATGCTCACACTCTTTGTTTGCAGAAGAAATGAGCCAGGACGCCCTGCTGGCTACTGCCCAAACAACACCCTTCAAGTCCCTGGGGTTGCAAGAGGTGTTTCTTGATATCACATTTCAAATACTACCTGCCAAGAGGTGCCAGTTTAGGATACCACAATTTCCAAGGTCTTTGTCTGGTAGTTTCACTTAACCAGTGTAACCTCTTAAAATGGGGAGCACATTGATAAAAGGCAGAGTCAGCCTTGGGTTCTTTTCTTGTTTTAATCTCGTGTATTAATCTAACAAAGCAACAATCGAAATCTCAGTTCTGAAGCGCTCTGATCTAGGCTCTTTACCCATCGGTGCTCAAAAAGAGCAAAAAGTATTTGACGCTGGACAAATTCATAAGATAAGATGCACATTCTCACTGGGGCAGTTGACTTTAAAGCAATTTCCCTATGGTCAGGGTAAATTCTCCATTGCTCAGTGCATCTTTGCTTCAGTTGAATGAATTTCTGACAGAAAAACGCCAGCTCAACTAGAGTATATGGCTTAATGCAGCAATTGTTGGGTGAAATTGTAAAGGTCTGTGTCATGCATGAGATCAGCGATGGAACAGAATTCTCTCTCTTACACCACCCCCCCCCAAAAAATGTGTGTCTCTGTGGTGGCTTTTAAATGTCACACTTTCTGCTCTGCCCAAATAGAGGCAGCAGCTGGAGCTCTGAGTGGGTGCACAGTCCAAAGGCAAGAAGAGATGGCCACTCAGCACCACGATGGTCCAGTCGTGGTGTCAGATTAGAAAATGGATGTGTGCTTGGCTTCTGAAAACCTCTATAGCTAAACCAGCTCAGAGAGTGAGGGTATGGAGGATGTTGGTGGGGGGATACCCCCCACCTGAGACCGGGTTCAGGGTCTGGTCTCCACGTGCTGTGCTGTCGCTGTTCCTGATTCCCATGAGGATCAGAGTTTCTTTCAAGGCAGAAGATGCTGTAGAAGTGAGTTGTCTGTTCAGTGGGGCGATGCGGGTCTTGCTTTTATCCTGTAGATTGGTAGTAGAAATCCTTGGTCTCTCTTCAGCATGACATGACATGCCTGTGCTAATTGTTTGCCCATGCTTCGTACCCTGCGTCTTCGACTCCAGGGGAGCCAAGCTCTCCAAAGCTACCGCCTGGCCCTCAGGAGCGCGTGGGAGATGTGATAGAAAGAGAAAGCCAGGCCACAAAGCAGGTCCCTGGGGTGCTTCAGCAGCCTCTTCTGTCGCATGAAACCAAGGCTACAACAGCAGCTCCCACCAGGATCGAGGTCACCATCCCGATACCTCTGGATCTGTACCAAGGCTCCCGAGCATCTGAAGACAACAGCGAGTTGTGGGATCATCGAGGCAGAGAAGGCATTGGTGTGGATCCGGCGCTGGGAGCAGAGCTGGGTCCTGGTGTGGGCGCTGAGGGCTCGGCAGGAGCAGGTGGCACAGGTTTCTCCCGTGTTAAAGATGGGCCATCTCCTTTATCTACCCGAGCTCCCTTAAAAGAAGATACCAGTGGACAGCAGAGAGATGAGGACCGTGATATTGATGAAACTGCTGAACAGGGTTTGCTTTCTCTGGTGGGTCAGCATGTTTCACCAGGACCTGGAATGGGCTTGTGTCCAGCAATGGCCAAGGAAGAATATGCCTTTGGAGAAAACAAGTCCGAAGATGTCCTCAGAGATGTCCCAAAAGAGGCACTTCTTACTGAAACTGAATCACGTAAAGCAGGAGAGGACCAAGAGGAGAGGACACAGCCATGGAGGAGGGAAGAAGATATAGATGTCACTCCATCAGAGCCTTCTGAAATCATCTCCCAGAAAGAAGCAGAGCCTGGGGAGGGAGGAGATTCTGGACCCTTGATAGAAACAGCCACTGAGTTAAAAGATGATGTGGAAGACAAAGATGCTCCTTTGGAAGAGGCTGTGCCAGATACAGGAGAACGTCGCACGCCCAAGAAGAAACCTTGTGCCCACCTTGCAGACAAAGCCGTCAGCCGCGTCCCTCTCCTAAAAGGTGTGTGCACCGTTTGCCTGCCCTGAGCTCACCTTGCCAGGGGCTTGCTCACGACAAGGCTGCCTGAACCAGTACTTCAGCTTGCTGCCACCTCTCCAGTCCTGCTGCTTGGGAAATGGCCTGGACCTTGGCTGTGAACTGATCTACAAAGCGCCGCTGCTTCTCCCTCCCTCTCCTTCCCTCTTTAGTTTAATCCTGGATGTCCTGACATATTTGCCAGACCCTCGCGCTTCGGTTTGACGTCCCTTGCATGGCGCTGGCGTGTCCCCGGTCATGCTTTGTTCACCTCTTTTTGTTTTGATTTCCTTGGATCTGTGGGGTGGGCACCTTAACTCCCACCTGGCACCTTCCCGGAGAAGACGAAGACCGGTGGACGTTGCTCTGGCATGTTGGAGTGGGGCTAACCTGGCGCAGGCTGCAGCTTGTCCCAGCGAGACACGTGCCATCTGGTTTGCATGTGGCCGCTGTCCGGCCCAATAACTCTTGGCTTTCTTAAAGAGGAGGAAGGAGGAACAAGGCAAGTGAGATGGCAGTTCTAACCATGGGAAAGGCCCCGCTTTGCTCCTCTTTCTTGTATTTTTCCCTTAAATATCCATTGCTGACGACTGTTGGAGGTGAGGTCTGCAGCCAGCTGGGCCTTACCCCACTGCAGGGTGTGTCTGATGCTCTTACAGAGCATCCTGCTCTGATCCTGGCTCTGGATGGTGTGTCCCTGGGTGATCCAACACGACGGGTCTATTTCACAGAATCCCAGTGTGGTGGGGGCTGGCAGGGCCCTCTGGGGATCATCTGGGGCCACC